>PVHX01006102.1:0-104579 GCA_004024805.1 Geosciurus inauris | reverse complement strand
CCAAGGTGTTACAGTTTTAACTCCTATACGGTTATAGTTTCCCTGCAGGGTTTCGTTACTTCTCCTCCAGTAGGTGGCGTTGTCCGTTGTTTGCTGGACTTTCCCGACTGGTATCCTTGGTACTGGTCCCAGGCCAAGGTGAAACTCTGGGCCGCTGGTGGAGTCGCTGTTCCACCGTGGCCAAGGTTTGCTCCCAGGTATTCACCTGCACCCCCTGGTGTGTAGGAAGTTCCGCTGTGTTAGAAGGTGGTCCACAAAGAACAATTGCTGGGGTTCCGCTCAGGAGACAGTCAGTCCACAGAAGCAACTGCTAGCGGTCTCTCCCGGTTGGGTGGGCACTGGGGCTAGGCACCCTGTGTGGAAGCAGGCCCGGCACGCCCGGGGTAAACCTGGGCTGAAGCCATGGGCCGGATCCCCCACCACAACTGCACTCCACCAGTGGGCCCGAAGCCACGCCTCCCGGCTACCACTCTCTTCCGGTAGCCCTGTGCTCACACATGCAAGCGAGACTCTTGCGTGGGGCAGCAAGGCGCAGAGAGCTGCCAAAAAACTGGTTGGAAGATGGCACCCCGCTACTTCCAGTCTCAGTCTCGGATAGCCGTAGTCCTGGGCCTCGGCCCGGGCTGCAACCGCGTTTCTCTGGCCGGCACCGAAGCCACGCCTCCCAGATACCGTAGCTTCCCGGTGGCTCTGCGCTCACACACGCGAGCGAGACTCTTGTGTGGGGCGGCAAGGCGCAGAGAGCTGCCAAAAAACTGGTTGGAAGATAGCACCCCGCTACCTCCAGTCTCAGTCTCAGATAGCCGTAGCCCTGGGCCGAGGCCCGGGCTGCAACCCCGTTACTCCGGCCGGCGCCGAAGCCACGCCTCCTGGCTACCGCTTCCTCCCGGTGATCCTGTACTCACACATACATGAGTGTAATTCCTGCGTGGGATGTTGAGCTGCAGAATGATGCCAGGAAGCTGGCTGGAAAATGGCACCTCCACCACTTCCAGCCCTGGTCCTTGAGAGCCTAGCGCAGAGTGGACTGTCTAGGCCGCCATCTTGGAACCGCCCCCTTAACAATATTTTTGATAGCATTTATTGACACCCAGAGAAGGTCCTTGGAATAATAAATGTGTAGACTGCTTTCAAGAACAATTTATGAATAAGATCTATAATCCATTCCCCAAAACAAAGCATATGGATTGTTTTGTAGATGAGAGAAAATTATTGTGAATAAAATAAAGAGGAAAATATAATTATTACTAGCTTTAATGTTATTGAATTTTAGAGGCATTTGAAAGGTAAATAAACATATAGGAATACCTACATTTTACATATAAATTATTTTTGTCTAATCTATTCTCATCTTCAAAATTTAAATTTTCAATTAAAAAATAATGGTTAAATTCTTTATGGGCAAAATTTGATTTTTGATACATGCATACATTATGAGATAAGTAAAGTTGATTATCCCTACTTAACATTTTATATATGGAGACAAATAGTTTGTTCTTTTTAAATGCATCATTGGTTAGTAGATTCTGGGGCCAAGAATTTTGTGGCTAAATAACAGTTGTTACTTTGAATTTAAAAGTGATTTAGTATATTTTTAGTCCAAATATACATAGTGCATATGTTTATCTTAGTACCTAGTTTTATATAATATGGTAGAAAATACATATGAGTCCCATGTTCTGTGTCTCATTCTCTAGAAAGTTTACTGGTAAACATAGCACACTCTTGTAAGAAAACAAATAAAAGAACAACTAATTGTAATGATGCATGTTGTGGTTTGAATGTGCAGTGTGCTCAAAAGTCCTTCTGTTAATGCATGAGGCAAATCATTAGACTGCAAGAGCCATAGCCTTATCAGTAGATTAACCAACTTGATGGGTTACTAATCTGAATGGATTACTGGGTGGTAACTCTAGGTAGTTGGGGTGTAGCTGAAGGAACTGAGTTATGGGAGGGTTCAGAGGGGATTATACATCTTTTGCTTGCCTCCTCCTGCTCTCTGCTTCCTGGCCACCATGAGCTGAGCAGCTTTCCTCTGCCATGTCCTTCTTTTATGATGTTTTACTTCACTCTGGGCCCAGAGCAATGTTGTTGGCCGGCCATGAACTGAACCTCTGAAACTAAGATCTCCAAATAAACTTTCATCCTATAACTTGTTTTTGTCAGGTATTTTGATCACAATGTAAAGAAAATCTGATTAATATGATGCACAATATAACAAAGTCAGTATACTTTCAAATCATACTGTCTTCAGTGAAAGCATAAGATACTTAAATGATCATTCCTAAGGAAAGAAAAAATAGTAGTGAAAATATATTTAAATAAAGTACTATAGTATTGCCTACCAATCGAAAGGATGATTATTTCCCCTCACATTCAGTATAGAGTATGTATACCCTGCACAGAAGCTACTAAAATTTTAATATTTCAATATCTGCTGTGTTTTGCAAGCTTTCTTCAAAGATTGAGCAGTGCAAGCCTCTCTCTCTCAAGAGAGAGAGAGAGACAGAGAGAGAATTACATGGAACTCTATCAACCTTATACTACAGCTCTCCTTAACTAAAATAGATAATTAAGTAATGGCCACATTAAAAAAAAAATCATTGTAGCTGGGCAAGGTGGAGTATGACTGGAATCCCAGCAACTCAGGAGGCTCAGGCAGGAGGATCTCAAGTTCCAGGCTAGCTTGGGAAACTTTGCAAGATCCTGTCTCAAAACAACCAACCAACCAAACAGGACTGGGGATGTAGCTCAGAGGTAATGTACCCTGTGGTTCAATCTCTAGTACCAAAACAAACAAACAAATAAAAGAATAATTACCAAATGATATTTGATATTAAAGTAGGGAATCAGATCCTGAAATCTATGTGTCCTACGAAACAGGGTCATAATGTTTGTCAATAAGTGATTACATTATTTTTGCACCAACCTGATATTTTTGTAGAATTAGCAAATTCAATTTTATCACAAATTTGAATTAAAATAATACTGGGAAAATTAACAATTCATTATTTTTTAAAGCTTTAAAATTTGATTATAGTTCCAATTTTCTGCAGAAAATGCAGAAAATTAAACCTCTCACTGTGTATTGTTTATTCATTTGCATCCAAAGACCTTTGATTAGAATAATTTTTCAAATATAAACAATTAGTAACACACCATTTATTTACTGAATTTCATAGCAGATTGCCAGCTGTCTGTATCTCCTTCATGTGGCTACTCTAAACTTAAAATTTTTTCATAATGTATCACCATTTTAAAATGTTCAGCGAGGGCTGGGGTTATGGCGCAGTGGTAGCGTGCTCGCCTAGCATGCGTGAGGCACTGGGTTCGATCCTCAGCACCACATAAAAAATAAAATAAAGATATTCTGTCCACCTACAACTAAAAAATAAATATTTAAAAAAAATAAATAAATAAAATGTTCAGCGAAACATGATAATCTTCATAGACTGCTTATTAATAAGATTATTTTCTATGAACCGTCCAAGAGGAAACAATCTCAATCTAAGCAAATGATTAATATCCCTGTATAATTTGACTAAATTTATGTATTGCTCCCAAATATCCCTTATCACTTATTTAATTTAATTTGATGAAGAAGAGGCCTTTTTTAAATCAACTTTAAAATAATGTTCTACTAACTTGAAAATGAGAGGTCCAGGCTAATTGAGAGAATCCTTTAAAATCCTGACACCTCGTATCCCTGTACTGAGATTTTGTGCTCTATATGTTCTGATCCTTGGCTTTCCTGTATTGTCTTACGAGGTTAAGAAGATGAATGTTCATTGCTTTTAATCCTTACCATGATTTATGAGACTCTTGGTATCCTTTCCCTAGAGCAGCTACAACTGTGTGGCTGTTCTGCCTGCTGCTTAAATTACACAGACATCTGCAAAGTAAATTATGGATTGTTGTCCCATAGACCATAATCAAGCATTCTCTTCATCTCTTGTGTAGTATTTTCTATTTTTAAAAAACAAAGCGCTTGAATGTGGTTACTTGCTTATGTACTAAGGAAATTTTAAGTTAACCTGAATGATAGCGCAATGACCTGTCACTTAGTATCAAAGCAGCATGACATAAAAGCAGGGTAATGTCAAAGATTTAAGAAACAAACTACAGATTTCTTGTTTATTTATGTCTCTCATCTTTATTTAAGGGATAGCATAAGAGTCGAAGAAATAGAATGACCTTTAAACTTAATTGGATATATATTCCATGGAATTAAACACACTCTGTTTTACTGTGGAAGATTTAATAGTATCTTGTGACCTACTATTCTTTAAAATTAAAGAAAAAAAGCAATGAACAAAGAAATACAAAATTAAATAAAGGCAAATTCATGAAAGATTAGATAGCATTTAAAAATTATTTTCTGCTTATATTGCCTATAGTGAACTTGCTTAATAACCCTGTAGGTTTGCAGCCACTGTTAGGAACTGGAACATCTATTTCTTTTGAATAAAAAGTCTTACAGAGTTTAAGTGGATGTAGTTCAACTGCTTCTGTATTTTCCTTTCTTTTCCATCCTTGTTATTCTAAGTGGATGATGAATCATAGTTCCCGATGACAAGTCCATTGTGAAATTCTAATAGGCAATGTTTCAAGTTATTAACCTTTGACAATTGCCAAAATTAGAAGTATCCCCACATTTATTTTCCCCAGATGTGCTAATTATAACCCAAACAATATCTCCTCAGGGAGAAATGGCACTAACAAAATGTACAAGATGATTTGTACTTATGCTTTACAAAGTACATTTTTTCAAAAGACAGATGGCTCTGCAATTCCTTTTTTTTATTTTTTGAACCCTATTGTCAACTCAGCAGGATGCTATAAGCACTAAAACCATAAATGCTCAAATCTTCCCCTGGCTGAACAGCTCAGCCATTCTCTCTGTGTTTCCATCAGTTTCTGTTTCACCTCATCACTGTTGAGAGTTGGTGTTCGCTGAGGGTCAGGACCTGATATTCACACCAATGCTCTGAAGACTTGAGTTTTTAAAGATATACCCTTTATCTGTGTGCTTGTGTCAGCTAACAGCTCATTTCCCAAACTTTCCTTAGGTCGATACACTTCGTCTCATCTTCAAAATGCAATATCCATGATTCCTGAAGAATTCTATTCACTTAAAACACTATACTCTTTAAATATATCTCTAGACAAATAAATATCTTAAATAAAAATTGCATACAAGTACTTTTCTTGAACATTTCATAAGATAGGGTAATGAAACTAGATTATTAATTAATACAACTAAATTTGTGCTTCCAAAATATCAGACACAGGTGATCTCCTGATACATTGGCAAACAAATATCCTCTTAAATACACACATGCGGGAATGCACACACACCTGTTCACGTTGTTTCTCTACTTTCAGAAGGAAAGAAGAACAACAAAACATGATTCCACAGCACCACATAAGCTCACAGGCCAGAAGTTTCAAATTTCATTCAAGTTTCTTCATTAACTAGGTCTACTCTTATAGATTTATCTGGCAAATAGTCTCATCTTTGACACACATTTCACTTCCTAACTCTTTAAAGGCTTAAAAATTCACCAATCATAAAATAATAGTACATATCATCCTTATTTATACATCTATAATATTGTTCATATGCATTTTTCTCTATTTCTCTTTACAGTTTAGCTGAAATCCTCCTGCCTCTGCTTTTCTACCTATTTCAACCATTATAGGCAGAAAAAAAATGTCAACCTTTTTTTGTGTGTTGTTAGAAATAAAGAATATTCTATAATTTATCAGAATGTTATATGACCACATGAAAAAGTTATGGTTTCTTTTTCTTTTTCTTTTGTATGATACACAATCAATTAATCTGATTACCTAAAAGGTAATCATGAATATACTTGATAAGTGGGTAAAACAATCAGCAAGTTTTGTATACTGTTATAGAAGAACATCCCTTTCTGTCATTGTTCAAGAAATAATTTATGAAGTTTCTGGTGGGATTGTAAACGGGCCCCAGAGTGTCCTTCTTTTCAAAATTAAATTAGTGAAAAGAAAATGTATTTCATGAAAAATAAAATTTAAAACTATTGAATTTCACACCAAATTCACTATTATTTAATATCACTATTTTATTACAGCATTCTAGTGACATTATTTTTCAGGCCTATTTGCATATATGAAGTTCATGAAAACCCTTATATTAAAAGGAACAAAAAATAAGTTATCTCCTAATGCCTTCTGCATTAATATGAATTATATTATAGGTGAAAAGATATGAACATACTAATTTCTTTACATATACCATTTCTCAACTTATTATGTTTAAATCATTCTACATCAAAGAATTATCATCTATTTTATTTATTTTTAACTTCAGTTGTAACACAGGAAGAACCAGAGAGTTGATAAAAGTGTGCTTCTGCTCTTTTATTTGGGCCTGGAGATGACTTAATGCTTTATAAAGTTTCAGAAGAAGAGCTGAATTCATCATTAGAATGAGGCTGGGGCTTTGCTCAGTGGTAAAGCGTTTGCTCAGCATGTGTGAGACCCTGAATTCAATCCCAGCACAGTCAAAAAAGTAAGAATAAATAACAATAAAACTAGAATGCTTTGGTATTAATTCATTATTAATGCTTATACCACACATAATATTTAGGTTGCTAAAATCATGGGCTTTTCAAGAAGGACAAGTTGCCTGGTATAGGATTGAATTACACTTATGAATCTCTCTTAGTCTGTGTATATATAAATATATATGTGTGTATGTGTGTATATATATATGATCTGTAATGAAAACCTAATTCTAAAGCTATTAAACACCAGATATGTAAAAATGATTCAAATTTTCCATAATTCAAAGATTTTTCAACATAAAGGTTGGAAATTTTAAATACTGATGAAAACAAATTGATAGACAAAATAGATGAGCACAGGTAATACCATTAATATCTAAGATACCAAAGGTTGATTTTGTCTTCTAATCTTGATATTTGTGTATGTGTTACTCAAAAACACTTGAAACTTGTTGATATTATTGTAAAATAAATATTTTTTTTTGTATTTAATGAATAGGGGCAGGCACAGAGCTTAAACAAGCATTACAGTTAGATTTAGAAAGACATTAGTTTATACATGCTGGCCTTATCTGTTTAATCTTTTCTTTTTGAGCTATTGAATTGACAGCTGATTCTAACTGATCACTGATTGGGAACTGAGAACATCAAGATTATTTTGAACTACATCCTAAGAATAGACCCCACCACATCCAGATGGGGAGTGTCAGAGCAGCCCTTTAATTATTGTGTCCATGAGGGTTAACTGTAAGAGTTTAAATACCAGGGTTTAGATCCTTGCCTTCAGCAAAGGAAAAGCAGCTTACAATTGCCAGCAAAAGAAACAATTGAAATAGTCTGAGCCATATTAATATTTATAAAGGGAAGAAAATTTGTGACATTGAATCTGTTTTCTGAATGAGAGCTTCATGTGATGTTTGCCTTTGAAATGAGACACATTCAATTTCACAAATGCAATATCTGCTAATTATGAAAGAGTAGTCAAAGTACCATGAAAACAGAATATAAAATAGGGAAATTAGTTTATGGTCTTTAAGAAGCATGTAACTAATAGGTCTCCTGTAGTATGCTTTATCTGAATACAAATAAAGAGTATGATAAAAACATAATAAAGGAATAAAACATATAGATTCCTTGATAAAAAAAAAGTTTACTAAAGTTTCATAATTTTGTAGTTGCTTTGTCAACCATCTGTACTGCAATCAATATTTTACTATCTCAATTTATATTGAAATATGTGTAAAGAAATATTAAATATAATGTAAAATTTGAAGTAATTATTAAGAGTTTAAAAGCACATATTTTGATAAAATTGAATTGCTACCTACCTTTAAAATGTCTGGCATCCTTTAAAACTCCAATCTGCTACTCTATTCCAACTTGACTATATTCCTCAATAGAGCCAGTCAGTCAGATAACAGAGCTAGAAAGAAAGTCATACACAAAATTTGAATTTTAACTATTATTGATATTTATTTTTGAATACATTTTACATTTACTTAAAATTTGCCAAGACAATACAGAGAGTCCTTGTGTATCCCGCACCCAATTTCCCTTTTTATTAACATCTTGTATTAAAAGGGTACATTTCTTACAACTTTTGAAACATTGTAATAGTTGTACCAAATGAGCAAATATTGATGCTTTATTTTACTAATTTCTCTCCTAATGTCCTTCTTCTGTTCAATAGTTCCATATTGTCTTTAGTAATTGTGTTTCCTTAGTCTCTTCTGGATACTGATAGTTTTTTACACTTTCTTTGTTTTGATCACCATAACAGTTCTGAAAAGTAATGGTTACACATTTGTGGAATATCCTTCAATGGAATTTACATAAAATATTTCTCATGATTAGAATTGCATTTTCCCTTTTCATGCTGTACCATTTGGAAGGAAGTCCCTAGGAGGAGCCCATAAATGGAATCTCACACCTGTCATCATTCAAGAGATTCAAAACAAAAACAACAATGACATCATTTTTCAGGCAATTAATTAGACAAAAAACTTTTCAAAGATCTTATCTAATATTATCAATAATTGACAAGGACATGGAATAATTGAAATTTACATATGTTATTAGAAGTGAACCTTGATACTACAGATTTCAAGAACCATTTGGCTATATCTAGTAAAGGCAGAGAAGAAGGTAAGATATGTCCCAGCAATTCTACCCTTACGAGTACATCTAGACAAAGTCTTGGACATGTGCACAAGATGTAAGCATAAAGATGTTTAGTGCAGATTTACTCAAAATCCTATACAAATGATATTTTTTTAAAAAGTATTTTATATAGGGCAAACAAAGTGCAATTAATGCATATTTATTTTAACTACTGAATTTATAAAAATACTTTTACTCATAACATATTGTAAAATATTTCAACTATGCTTAATGTATGTGCATCTGCATATTCAGGTGGATGTGTAGGGTGTGTTTGTTTAATGTGTATGAAGCTGAAGAATTCAGTCAAGGTTTGGCTCATTACTTGGTAATCACAAGAATGCCACACCAGATATAGGAACAATCACAAAATCTGATCAATATTACCAAGATGAGTTATACATACATAAATATTTAAAAGACAGCGAGTCACCACTATGAACTTTAGTAAAGGAAGACACCACTAGGGTCATGCATTAGCCTTTCATTGCGATGACCAAAATATCTGACAAGAATGACATAGAAGAGGAAAGATTAATTTTTGACTCAGGGTTTCAGAGGATTCAGTCAATGTTGGGCCAACTCCATCGCTCTGGTCCTGAGGTGAGGCAGAATATCACGGCACAAGGGAGTGACACAAAGCTACTCAGCTATGCAGTTCAGGAATGAGAGAGAGAGAAGGGGTGGGGGAGAAGGAGAGGGAGAGAGAAAGAAGGAAACAGAAAAAAAGACAAACCCTTACAAGGCACACCTGCAGTGACTCACTTCCTCTAACAAGGTCCCACCTCCCATCAAATGTATTAATTCACTGAGGAAGTCAAAGCCCTCATAATCCAATCATTGCAAAAGAAGTCCCACCTCTGAACCTTTCTGCACTGGGAGCCATGCTTTCAGCATATGAGCTTTTAGGGTAAATTTCCAGATCCAAGATAATAATAGATCAGAAGAAAAAATGAAATTAAAGCTCTTAGTTTACAAAGTGGTAAGTGTAGACTCTTTAATTATATTTACTCAGAAAAGAGGACATATTAAAGAATTTTATACACTTGTTTTATGTTCTCTCTTGTTCTGGCATAACAATAAGTCTCTTTGTAATTAGCTAACCTGTTTCACTTTTTGAAGGGTTATTGTTTTAAGTCAATTTTTTCCCCCTCTGGCATCAAAATATCCAACAGAAACTATTTTAGAGAATAAAAAATTTATTTGGCACATGATTTCAGATGTCTCAGTCCATAGATGGTCAACTCCATTGCTCTGTGTTGGAGGTGATGCAGAAGGGTGTGGCAGAGGAAGGTACCTCAGAATGTTGCACCAGGAAGCAGAGAGAGAGTTTCACTCACCAGGGACCAGGGACAGTTATGTTCCCAGTGACTGACTTATCTCTTCCAGCCACACCCTACCTGCCTTCATTTACCACCCAGTTAATCCCTATCAGGGGATTGATCTACCAGTTGGGTCACAGCTGTGAACATCTAATAATTTCTCCTCTGAACCTTCTTGAATTGTTTCACATATGAGCTTTTGGGGTCATCTCATATCAAAACCATAAAATTGGCAAAAAGTACAGTGATGGAAATAAATGGCTCCAGAAAAACACAATCTTGTGGAAGTGTCAAAAACAGGTAGTTGCGGGGCTGGGGTTATGGTGCAGTGGTAGCGTGCTCGCCTACCACGCGGGAGGCACTGGGTTCGATCCTCAGCACCACATAAAAATAAAATAAAGCTATTGTGTCCACCTACAACTAAAAAATAAATATTAAAAAAAAACAGGTAGTTGTGCTTCAATAAGACTTAGAATACTCAAAGAACCATTTTAGCTTATGTTAGAAAATCCAGGAACAATTTTATCTAAGGACAAGTAGTTATCAAAAGTATGATTATAGAAATCCTTGCAAAAACTGGCATAGGCACATATTTTGCTTTCAGTGCCCCTACTATAATGAAAGGATTTGAATAAGAGGTTAAACCTGTCCTAATAATGGAAAATGAGGAATGAGATCAGAGATAGGTTTCTGACAAAAATGTTGTTGATTTCAACAATTGCAAGAATTAACTATTATACAATAAAATAGGTAAGAAGTTCCCTATAAAAATCCATTGATACTTCCTCAAATAAATGATTGAAGAACTGAGATGCATCTGTTTAGAAATGCACTAGAATCCCTTTAAAGGCCAAAAAAAAGGGCCACCAACAACCATAAAAGTGTCAAATGGAATATTGGCAGGTCAACAAGATAGAAGACAATGTGGAAAATTGATCACTGGCTACTGACAATTTTCCCCCATTTTCCCCAACAAGAATATTCCTGACACTTAAACTCTACTTCCATTGAATAATAACAATACATTGAAAACCATGATCATCAGATTTCTTATTTCACAACCTACAACATTTGAGTATCATTCCTGTACCATAATTTGATATCTCCGTATTTGAAATACATTGAGTGACTGGGTAAAGAAACTGCCATATATAAGGATGTCACATAATACTTTAACAAGTCAAGAATAAACAAATGTGTTAATGAAAGATTCATTTTAGAATGGCATGAGTTTTTCCCATGATAAAATGAAAAAGACTTTGGATCGAATATGAGAGAAAAGTTGTTAAACAAGAGAATGATTTAAAAAGTCTGTATATATTAGGTCAATTGGTAATATATTGACCATTAATATAATATTAGAAAATCCCTATAAAGTGGAAGACTAGAAAAAAAGTGCAGGGGGAGAATAGAATGCACTTGTGATTCCTTGACCATCTATTAAGCTGACACAATATGAAGATGATTGGACAAAACAGCAGAGATAACTGGGCCTCAGGAAAGCTATGTCCTAAGGGTGGGAAAGAGGTTTTCCTAAATTAATCCTTATATCAAGAAAGAAATTTAAAGTGTATCAGAGTGTGTGATACCATCTATGTGAAAATAATGTTCCCTGTATAAAAGAAGTCATACCCTACACAACAAAGATGTTTTGCAATTTTTTTTTTTTTTTTTTTGGTGGTGCTAGGGATTGAACCCAGGGCCTTAAACCCAGGGTACTGTGCATGCAAGGCAAGCACTCTACCAACTGAGCTATATCTCTAGCCCAGATATTTTGAATTTAGAGTTCCAACTATAATGATCTCTGATATAAATTCATAAGGTACAAATGGATGCTCACTATAGTTCAGTATGATATGATGATAAGAATAAAATTGAAGATAATAATAAGTAAAATAAGATTGCTTGACTATAAGGTTGTGTATGTCTTTGAAATTCCAATGTATCATCCAAAAAAGATTTATAAATAATAAGAAATTTTAGAAAGGTTCTGAACACTGTTTTGCTAATTGTATGTCAATAGACCTATGAGAGTAAAAAGTGCCATTTTATAATTATTTACTTCATTAAAGTTAACTAAATGTATCTGAAAATTAACCAAAAAATGTAACACTTTTACTGAGGCAATTGTAAAACTTGATTGGTAACTACCAAATAGAGAGATTTTGTTCACTGATTCTGACCTAAGAATTCATCAAATCAAAGAATTGCATGCAGAAGTAATAGATATTTTCCATTAAACATGTAAAGTTGAAATAAAATTATATAGAATAAAAGTTAGAATAACAGAGACTTTAATAAATAAGTAAAATGGGGATGGTCTTGACTTACTCAATACTATGACTTAAACATTACACTAATTAAAAGAAAAGACATAATGATAAATGAAATATAAGAGAGAACCTTGAAAGACCCATACACAGACTCATGCATACAGAAACCTGATTGTAAAGCTGATGTAAAAAAATACCTGGAAACCATAGAATATTTAGTAAGCACTACCAAAAAATCCCATTACTTTTAATTAAACATTATAATATCCCTACCTCACTTCATATGCTGAAGTCGATTATAGGTAGATTAACCAATTAAATGTGAAAGTCCAAAGTATAAAACAGTTCATATGAAATATAATAAAATATATTTATATGAGGTATAAAATATTATAAAAGTATAAAAACTTACCCATATAAAAAGAGACTAATAAATTCTCATAATGCAATTAGAACTTTTATTTTAACAAATAAATAATAATTATCCAGATATTGTAAAATATATCTGGATAAAATATTGTAGAAAATATCTGGATAAAATTCTACAATATAATTCAGAAAAGGCAAACAAACTTAAATAAGAAGTTGTAACTTGCAAAGTCTTAAGAACAAAAATGCATGTGCCTGATAAAATCTATTTAATCATGCCCAAACTATTACTAAAAGTTAATGTCCATTAAAAACAGTGAGATAAAATGTACATCAACTAAATGACCAAATAACATGTAGAAAATGACCAGCATTGCGAATGTGATAAAAATTTTGAATATTCATACACTACTGGCAAAAATATAAAGTGGTATGGCCATTCCTACAAATAATTTATCACTATTATTCATAGATACAGACAATAAAACAGACAGATTCATAAGAGTAGACAATTGAACAGCAAAGAAAGGAAATATTTAGAAAATATTGAAGAAAAAATAATTCTAATTACAAATTTTAAAATAATATAAATATCTCATCATTTCTGAAAAAAGAGAAAAATGGCTACTCTACCAAGAAAATCTAGGAAGAAATAAATAATAATATGAAAAAGTATATTATTTCTCCCTTTTAATAAGAAGTTAATTGTTACATTCTAATTCCTGATATAAGTAATTAGATTCTTCTACCTTTACTATGACATGTGCATAATATATTAATTGAATTGAAATAGTGACCTAGCCAATATATTAACTACAAAAAAAAAATGAAAAAGAAATAGAAATGTGTTAAAAAGCACATGCAAGGGCTGGGGTTGTAGCTCAGTGGTAGAGCACTTGCTTTGCATGGGTGAGGCCCTGGGTTTGATCCTCAGCACCACATACAAAGCAATAAAATAAAGACATTGTGTCCATCTACAACTAAATATATATATATATATATATATATATATATATATATATATATATATATAAAAGCACATGCAAGCCACACATGGTAGTACACACACACCTATAATCCCAGCTACTTGGGAGGCTGAGGTAGGACCACACCTTTGAAACCAAATTCAGCAATTTAGTGAAGAAAATAGCTATTAATAGTCTTCAGTGGTAGAGTGTTTGCCTAGCATGTACAAGGCCTTGGGGGTCAATCCCTAGTATAATTTTTTAAAAAAGACAAATGCATAAAATCTTGGAAGACCATGCTGTATATCAGTGGGATTATAAAATTTATAATAATTTCTGCTGTTTTTATTATTGAATTATGAGCAACTTTTTTCTAAAATAGCTACAGAGAAGTTATTTATGAGTAGAATATAATGTATATTAGAAACAAATCTTTAGATTGAAACAGATATATGAATAAAAGATACAACCACAAAATATAAAATAATTTGAAAACATTTCAAAATTTTGAAAAAATGCTTAAATTTTTGTATTTGTTTAAATAAACATTTGACTTGATATTTATACTTCTAAATAATACTTAAATATTTTCTTATAATGAATACTTCTTTATTTCATATTATATTTAAAAATTTGCTTTAGGACACTTTAAAATGTTGTCTTGAAAATCTATAGAACCAAATTTTATACTTATCCTTTTGTTAACAAAATCACATCATATTTACTAGAAAATCTTTATATTCTTATCAAAATTTAGAAGTAATTTTTAAAGGAAAGCTAATATTGTAAAGCCATAGAATGCTTGAACAAAACAAAATGATTTGGAACTTCCACATGAGGAAGAAAACATCACAAGTAAAATTAAAATCCCACTTTTAAGCTACAAAATTAATCACAGGATTAAGAAATTTTAACTCTATTACTGCTAACCAATCTATACCTTAAAGCTTGTGTATAAGGAAACTTGAAGCTACAATGTTTGGTGTTTTAACAGAAAATTAATGAAAGTTTAAAAATCTAGGTTATAGTCATTCTGACTTTCATTTAAAGAGGTAAAAGATCTATACCTTCTACTCTGGTTACTTGTGGGTTCTCAAAATATTAAGCTTTTTAATGTCATTATAAATGTATATATTCAAATTGGTAATCTGCATTTCTGTTTCAATTTCTATTACAAGTACTTGTGATTTGTTCAACTGTGTTCATAGAAGTGATGTAGGCATTAAAGGATCCTATATTTAGAATCATATTTTAATAGTTATTGAACTGGAAGGTTTAGTTTTGTTTTTTGTTTTTTTAAGGTTTAGTTTTATCTCATTAGTTCTTTCATATTATCTAGCAAAAAGAAAAACAAGGCTACAGAGTAGATTTATATTTTTGTTTTGAATTCCCTATTTCTACAATTTATTCAATTATTCATTCAGCAAATTATTGAGTGCCAACAAATACTCAATAAGAGTAAATTTCAAATAAAAAATAGATTAGATATAATTTATTTTCTGAGAAAATGCACAAAATTGAAATAAAGTTGATGTATATGTAAATGATTGAAACAGAATATGTCACATAATGAAGGCTCCATTGCAGGGACAAATTAAAAAAAAGAATTAGCTTAAGTCAGAGAAAGGAATATAGAGGTAGAAATATTGGGAATTGAAGAAAGAAATAGACTACCTACAGAGGTGTGTAGGAGCTCACCAAATCTGGGTGTTAGTTAATGATGTCAACTAATGTATAAGAACAGCTAAGATCTTCAGTGGTCCTTGTATTAAGAAAGAAGGAGCTGGTTGTGGTGGTACACACCTGTAATCTCAGCAATTTGGGAGCCTGGGGCACGAGGATTTCAAGTTCAAAGCCAGCCTCAGCAACTTAGCAAGACCCTGTCTCAAAATAAAATAAAATAAAATAAAATAATACAGGCTGGGGATGCAGTTCAGTAGTTAAGTGCCTTGGGTTCAATCCCTGGTACCAAATAAACAAAAATTAAAATTTTAATTTAAAAAAAAGGGCTTAGTTGATATTTCAGAAAGACAATGTAATTATTTGTGTGTATGTATGTATATACATATATACATACATACACACACATGTGAGATGAACACATATAATAAAATATCTGGTAGCTAGACATAAACTATACTTTAAAAAAGTACTTTCATTATAGGTACCTACAAGTATATTGCATTTGGTTTAGGTTAATTATTTATTATGCAATTTTGATGTCTATCTCATAGATGCCTTAGCCCCATTGAATTATTTGTGGGATAAGCAACTTTATTTCTTCTTTTTCTCACCAGAGCATATTACTTACTAATAGTTCTTTATCTTGGTAGGAGGTAGTAGAGAGAATGGTATGTTAACATGCTAATATGCTCTAGCTATATAGAGCTCATTAAGAATGAAAATCCCTATAGGAAGTGTTTTTTAGCCACTTTAATCAATTTGAATTTTGAATTTTATCTGTTGGCCAATTTATGTGCAATTGATTGGGGTAAGTATAATCATGGATAGAAATTAATACTTTATTACATTAATATTTAGTGCCATTTATCTTAGTAATAATATAATAATTACATTTAAAATACATCATTTTGTTAGTTTCATGGAAACTCTGAAGTTTGATATAAAATGTTTTACATTATGTTCTTTCAAAATGGAAAGCCAAATTAAAAGGGAGGAAAATTAAAAATTTGAACTCCTAATTTAAGGGGAACAAGATGCCTCCAGTGTGGGTTTTCTGCACAAAATAAACGTCATTTATATGATCAGCATCTAATTTGATAGCACCCAACCACATTGGCAAGAAATTGTTGAGAAGTTAATATTTATGGAGCAATTTTTTATTTGTTAAAATTAGTGACAATTAACTCAATGCTTATTTAAGAGCATCAGAAAAGTGTTACATTGTTCCTGATATTAACTGCCTTACACACTAAAGCTTTCATGGTGTGGAAGTGATTGTGAGTTATGATTAGACACCATGTAAATGTGACTGTCAGACAAGTACTCTAGGTGTTAGCCCTCCCAAAGCAAACACCTTAATGATAATAAAGCAACCATGCAAGGACAGAGGTATCTTTCCTAGGTTACAGATTAGGAACCCAAACTCAGCATGAGCATATAAAGTGACCAAGTTTTCATTGATAGTAAGTTCAATTGGAACATCAAATATCAATTTTGAACCTGTCTTACTCCAATACTCCAAGTTTATTTATTTACTTTCTATCATATTTCACAACTGTATACCTTGTACACTATGGCTCCGGTGTATTTAAGCTTGCCTGGGAAAATTACTTGCAGCCACTGTAAATTCCACTGAGCCCTCATAGCTGGTCAATGTAATTAATATAATAATTACATTTAAAATATATCATTTTGTTAGTTTCATGGAAACTCTGAAGTTTGATATAAAATGTTTTATATTATGTTCTTTCAAAATGGAAAGCCAAATTAAAAGGGAGGAAAATTAAAAATTTGAACTCCTAAGTTAAGGGGAACAAGATGCCTCCAGTGGGGGTTTTCTGAGCAAAATAAACGTCATTTATATGATCAGCATCTAATTTGTTAATTCATCTAATTTCTAATTTCATCTCCTTTGTTATCTAAACTCAGATATTCTCCATGCCTTCCTTAGAAGTAGTAATGTTGCTTCTTACAAGGACTAGTATAACTTCACTACTTCTTACTCCAAATAGCTTTGTATTTTACCTTCTTTTGTTATTTTCTCCAAAATATTATATCCTTGGCTTCACTAAAACAGCTGACACAACCTTCTTTGTTCTATATTTTTCCACTGCTTTAAAGATCGTGCTTAGAGTAAGATTTTGTTTCTATTACTCTGCTGATTTCTAATCCTCAACCTACATATATGTCAGACCTCTTCCAGCATGATCATAATTCTCAGTTTCCTAAAACTATTTCTAATTGCTCCCTATTTCTTTCCCTGCAGATTCGCTGGAAAAGGCAGTTTGTGCCTGTGTACTACTCTGCCACCCAGTCACACATCTTAACACCCTCTTTTGCCATCATTTGCTAAAATTGATCTCTCAAGTGGCCTGAAGTTCTGGAGAAAATCCCTTCTGATTGACCTTAGCACTAGGTATTTGGATCTCTGGTGGCAATTCACAGATGTGATACATCTGTTCATTGTGAAAACTCTTCTTGGCTTTTCTTTTCTTTTCTGTTTTGTCCCTTTTCTGGACTCCTTCAGTGACTGCCTCCTTTGAATTTCTGTTTTCCTTAAAGAATAGCCAGTGCTAACTTTATATCATATTTGATGCTTTTCAATATTATTTCCATAGGAATCTTACCTATTTTCATATAGTCAACAATTAATCTGTAAGATTCTATATTTATATAGCCCCTATAAATTCCATGTTCTCTTCCTTCAGCTTTCAACATATTTTGATGTCTTGCTTTGAATGTACCACTAGCCAATGAAATTTAAGATGTACTAAAAAAAACATCCTATGCACACAAATGAAGAGAAGGAATTTTTATAGTCATTTACTGCTCAGTCTCTTTCTTTTCCCCTTCATCTCTTCCTCTCTCTTTTTCACTTCCATTACTTCAAATTCTGAAGTCTGTACCTGTACACTATCACTTATATTCAATGTCATTTTCCCATCCTCTCCTATTGCTGTTGATGGTTAGGCCTCGTGCCTTTCCATTTTATTACTGATTTTGTTAACATCCATCCTTGTCTCACACTTTTAAAATTTAAACCAAAATAACGTTTTTTTAGGAGTAGATCTCATCATGTAACTCTTTTCTTCAAACATTGTTAATGCCTTCTAAGTCCATTCAGTTAAATGTTCTCTTCTCATCCTGAAGTCTATGATAATCTAGCATATGGCCCTGGGTTGTAGATTCAATTATATTTCCAAGTCTCTATATGTACTTTATGTGGATCATATTGCATCAGACTCAGTCTCCAGCTGAGGTGAACCATACTGACCCACTTTCAGATGTGTTCACTCCATTTCCATTATCTGAAATGTTCTCTGCTCCTTTTACAATTTCTAACATTTGAAATATTATGTGTACTTCTAGACATCTAAAATGTTAGCTCCCCTGTGACTAATTTTATTGAATTCATTAACTGCATATAATTGTTTTCCTTTAGAAACAGCATTTTGTGCATCTTGTATAGCAATTATCTGTTTCATTCTATGACATTGCCTACTGTATTTTAAAAATGACCATGTACCAAAAATATGATTTATTTACAACATATGAACACATGACATGTATATATTATATATAAACAATTTTTTTCCTCTTGTTGGCAATAGTATGAAAGCCCTTTGGCTTATTCTTATGCATTCTGGTTGGAAAAGAGAAGAGATTTCAAGGTGTCTGCCAAAAGAGAAACAATCAGAATACAATGTTAAAGTCATAAGCCAAGAGTCATGATCACAATCAATTATTTCCAAATCCGAGGTGGTGACACACATTTGTAATCCCAGCTACTTGGGAGACTGAGATAGAGAGATTGTAAGTATGAGCCCAGTCTCCTCAATTTAGTGAAACTTTATCTCAAAATAAATAAATAAAATAAAAAGAAGTGGGAATGTAGCTGTCTGGCAGAGCACCTATGGATTCAATCCACGGTACTAAAAAAAAATCAATTTATTTCAGATTGTAGATTCCAGAACATAAAAAAGGGGTGCTAAGTCATGACCTACTAAGAACCAAGGAGATCAGTAGAAAGCAACTAATAATTTTCCCAGTGATTCTAGCAGAGCTCCAGTTCTAATAATCTAATTTCAAAGCAAAGGGGTATCTGCAAAATGAACTTACTCTACTTTTATTGTCCCACATGCATCTCTCTTCCTTAGAGTCAAAGAAATCTATACTCCTTTCTTAACTAAGTCAAAAAAATGTTTAAAGTGACTAGTGTATGTTAGTCTGCTGACAGTTGTTATTTTATATGTGAACTATATAAAGACAATTTATTCAAAAGAAAAAGTAAAGTGTTTACAAAAGAAAATGCAAGTCATTTCTTGAATTAAAAAAAAACCCTGAAAGTTTAACAGTGATTTACATTATTCAGTTCTAAAGCAGATACAATAGGCAAAATGTCATTGATGAAATGGAATGGAATATATTTGGACTGAGGATTGAACCCAGAAGCACTTTACCACTGAGCTATATCTCCAGTTCTTTTTATTTTTATTTTTTCAAATTTTAAGACATTTTAATACATGATCATGCTTAATTGCTCTCTGGCTTCAAACTTGTGATCCTCTTGCCTCAGCCTCCTGAATCACTGGAATTAGTTTGATATCTTAAACAAGGGGAAAGTGATTGAGATTTCTGCAAATTCAATGATGATACATTTCTGGAGAGTTGATATACCCCTGAGATAAGACAATGGAGGTACATTGTTGACATCCTCAGTTGAAAGGAAACTCCTTCTGGTGGTGCTTATTAACAAGTATAAAGAGAAAGAAAGCACTTTCCAGATCAGCACCTTCATCTCAGGTACTAGATAATGTGTGGATTTACTCAGTGATCCACATCTGGCACAGTAGCTGCAATTGAAATCACCCCTGGTTAAAGATTATGATAACCCAGCAGTCCTTACAAGCCAAGTAGGCAAGCTGAACTGGAGTGTGGCAGGAGTCACTATTCCTATGCCTTCCAAGCCCTGACAGTGGCTCTAATCTCTACAGACCCTCAAGGATGCCATATTGCTGTTGACTTACACAGGGAGAAGCCATTCTAATGACTTCCAGGTGACTTTTTCTACCATAGACCTTATGTCACAGGTCAGGGAACTAATGTGGGGATTCTTCCAGTTAATGACCAGATATATACCAATTGTACATTCCCAAATTGTGGAAATAAGCACAGTATGGGTTCAGGGACCTGCTGCTCCCATTGTGGGATGGACCAAAGCTAAAACTTGATTGATCATCTGACCTTCATAAGTCACTACCCTGACTGATGGGAGATACGATCTTTTTAGTCTCCTGAAATTAGTATCAGTTCAGAAATAGTGCCTAGTATTTCCTGGAAAGTCTTCTAATTTTCTTTTCCCAAATGTATAGTTCCCCTGCTAAAAGTTCTTAATTTCCTTTGGGGAAGGTTGGAGGAAGATTATTTGTAAGGAAATATTTGGCAGTGTTTTGGATTCCTTCCTTAAAGAGACTTGGCCTACCCTTCATTCAAGGGGTTATGTTTCTATAAACCAGTTCAAGTTTGGAAATTGATTTGAAGAAACATGAGTCTCCATTTCTATGATTCAGGTTAGACTTTTGTGCATTTACTCCAGAACTGTTCTGCATATACAGATCAATTAAGAATTTATCAGGCTTCTTATTTTATTTTTAGTTCCATCATTACTAATTAGTCAACACCACAGCTCTCTGCAAGATGGACTACTACTATGATTACTGTTATGACTCTGCCATCCATTATGATAACTACACCAAAATTGCACATGGTGATTGAGTGCTACTGAGTGACCCTTGCCACTGTGGAATACAATTTTACTCATTGTATTTAAGTTTCACAACCCATTGATTGTAGTCACTACTATGGGTCTGCCTTATAGAAAAGAGTGATCACAGAGCTAGTCCTTCAAGAATGCTCCATTCTCAAATTTATTTTCAATCATGGTATAAAGTATGTATTCCAGATCCTCCAAATATAGGTGAATAAGTATTAAATTACAAACTAACATTTCAATTTCTGCAAACTTTTAATTACCTTCCTGTGTGTTAAACAAAAGCTGCTCCAGCATTTATAATTTGCTCACTGTGGATGATTTTTTGTCCATGTTTTGATCAACCAACCAAACTGTCAGAGCCCTTTGTAACTCATTGAACTACAAGATTAAATTCAGATTCTTAAATGCATGCCTTAGTTCTACTCTGAGCCTAAACCCTAGAAAATCAAGAGAGGTAATGATGCCATTTCAGTCTGAATGCTGGTAGGCTCAAGAGCTGGGAAAAGCTGATGTATCTGCTTTAGTCTGTGGGCAGGAAAAGAGAAACAATGTTCCATCTTAAGGTAGTCAGGAAGAAGGAATACTTACTTATGGGAAGATTATGCTTTTTGGTTGTTTCAGGGCTTGAGCATCTTGGATGAGCCTCCCATCAGGGAGGGCAATCTGCTTTACTCATTCAGATGTTAATTTCATTCACATACACCTCACAAAAGACAACCCCTAATGATGTTAAACTAAATGTTTTGGGTACCCAGTGGCCTAGTGATGTTGACAAATAAAATTAAACATATCTGTCCCCCTTAAAATGTGGGCAAGACATTAGAGACAACAACCATCTTTATCTAGGTGCCAAATACAAGTGATGTGAGAGGAAAATTTTCCCTCATGTTATTGTAAAAACATTATTGTGCTCCAAGAGGTAATGGCAGCAGAGGGTCAGCATGAAAAGACCCTCTGCAGACTCAGTCTGTTGCCTGTCAAATCTGTCACCTGAAGAAAGTTCTGAGCAGCAGCATACTGGGACATCTCAAAGATAGAACAGAACACTGAAGGAATAAAATTAAGCTGTTAGGATGCAGTTTCTCTATCCACTACAATAACTGACAATTTTGATTTAGAATTTTGTCATTCCTGCTTCAAACTGTTAGATATTATTAAACTAAAGATGCGATTTAAAACAAAGTCTTATAGGAATGAGATCACTAATGTAATACCACTTTGAAAATAACTCTTCTTTATTCTAGGGAGTGAAAATAAAAGAAGTGGTAACATTAGGAAAATAATTACAAGAGCATATGCTAATCATTTTGTCATATTTATGGTTTCCTATATATTTAAAACCTATATCAATCTAGATACATTTTATTTAGTTTCATTTGAAAGAAAACAGAGGAAGGTTATCTTAAAGTCTATTAAAATATATTGGTTTCAGATATTTTTAGAGGAGCAGATGTTAAAGATGTGTACTAGGTTGCTGAAATTCTAGAAGTGTTTTTTTTTTTTTTGAAGGAATTTTGTCCATCAGATATATAAGGCTGATTACAATATTCAGTCTCCTAAGTTTAAAATTTTAAGTGCAGTTTATATTCTAGTGAGCAGTAATAGTTACAATTAATTTAAATTAGATTTCCAGAAAGGCCTGAATGTATTTCTCAAACCATATTGAAACTAATGCTGGTGAAGAAAACAATAATATACTTTAAAGTTTTTTCACCAGCAACAAAAACACATTAGGATAACTATGCCATTTGAATATCTACATTTGTGCAAATAAGAATTAAGTACATTCATTCAAACTTTTAAATCACTCTCTGGGTCATCTATAATCATATTTATTATTGCTATCAATGAAATTAACATGTTTACTTGTTGCTGAACACATGCTATCAAATCCAGCTATAATTTCTCTCAAAAATTATCCTCCACATAACAAAAACAAAATATTTCTTCTGGAGTCTTTATTACATAGATCCACATGTATAGCCCTGGAAGTTTGTGTGTGTTTTGTTTGCCTCAACTATTGAAATACTAAACCCACTCCTTGTCATTTTCTCCTGTACTATTGCCCACTCCATGAAAAGTACTGAACTTACCATGCTAAAGATAACTAGTTGCAACAGATTTTATTTTCTTGTCTAATTATAAAATGTTTCATATAAACATTTTGGGGAAGTCAGGCTTTGGGGGAGTGGGATGAGGTTTGCTATAGATGTTATGATGATATTTAGTGTTTATTTTTTCTTTAATATTTGTCAGTATTTTCCATGTTACATCACTATAGTCTGATGAGGCACTAGAAAAGAAAAAGCTTAGAAATTATGAAAAGAGGACTAATCAAATGAACTGTTAGGGCTGGGATTGTTGCTCAGCGGTAGAGCTCTTGCCTCGCATGCGTGAGGCCCTGGGTTCGATCCTCAGCACCACATACAAACCAATAAAATAAAGACATTGTGTCCATCTACAACTAAAAAAAATTAAAAAAAATGAACTGTTAATTTTAAAATATTTTGAATTCACATATCTATTGTAGCTTCCACATTCATAAACATAGCTAGTAAATATTTTACTTGAATAATCAGTACATGTATCTGCAAATCTTGTGATGTAATTGTCAGAGAGAGAAGATAAATATCACCTGAGAATTAGAACATGTGTATATACTAATACATACTAGATAAAATATGTAAAATAGTATTTCAGTTATAACAGTATTTTATTAAAATAATTATATCTCTCCTGAGTCTCTGATATTATCAATATGAAATACAATACAAATAGGAATAATAGCTCAGATAGATTAACACAGAGTACTAATTAAATAAACATTTTCTTAATTTTTATATATTTTTTTCATTTTCTAAAACAAAATAGTCTGTGCACACAAATAAGTGAAAACATCTATAAAAGTTGCAAGTCAATGCGATTCAAATTTTTCAATTATGTCTCAAATTTTTTACACTAAAAGTACTCAGATATTTTCAGTTAAACATGATATAGCATTAGCACATGTTTATCCTTACTCTTTTCTGAGAGACCAGAAAGATGATCACTGATGAAGCAAAAATGTACACTCAAGAAGTCATAAAGAACAGAGTAGAAAGCCAGAACAAAATTTCTTATACTATAAAGCAAATGGAGCAATGACAAGGACCTAGCCCACCAGAGAAATAGGTCTAGTTTGCATGAACATATGTCAAAAAGAAGTCCAACTCACACCCAAGAATCCAGAATCAGCTCAAGAATGGAAACAGCAGGTATATTCCTATACAAGGCATGCATAGGTTTGAAAATAGAAAGATTGATTGAGAGTCTGTATAAGAAGCAGTTAGACCTTTGAATCCCTGTAATCTCCTGCACAGCCAGGAAGTAAGTTCTCCCACACCATGACATACAGCTTGAGGATACACCTGGAGAGTTGGGTCACCAGATCAGGCTAAAAGCCAGATGATTCCTGAGAATAAATATCATCAGGGGAATCTCTCTAGTACTGTGAAGTATGAAAAGAGGTTATAACTCACGGGCTTTGAGAGAAAAACCACATGGAATTGCACAAAAATAAAAAATAAGAGAAAGTAGGGAAACAGGGAGAGAATACTAGCTACACTCTATACAGACACATCCCATCTGGCTTTCCCACCCCTTCACTAGCACAATCATGTTCTCCTATAATTTATCAACACTTTTCATAAGTTCTCAAGGTTGACTATCTCTGTTCACATTAAGGGGGGTTTATTTGTAAGAGTAAGACACATTCAGTAGTAGAGAACAGCTTGATTTTCTTTGGTATATACAGTTATGATGGTCAGATGAAAGGTACTACATATTTTGTCCTTAAGCAGCAGTTTGAGATTCCTAAATAAGAATAATTAAGTAACATTTGGAAAATCTGAGTTTAACCAGATTTATATCGAGGACACATAAACCTTTTTTTGTTGTTTGTTTTGTTTTGTTTTTAAGGCAAGCTTTCTAGAAATTAAAAATTACTTATTAAAGCTCTAATTCTGCTAATTTAAATTTCTGCTGAATTAAGGTTCAGTATAATTTCACCATTGGGAAGCATAGTCCTAACTCTAGACCTCTCTCTTACTTTTAAATCTATACTATGCTGAGTCTTTCTTACATTTAACATTTTTGATGACTTCTGTTTTGCAAGGTCTCAGATGTGAACTTATATTATTAACATGGTATAGCTAAAACCTGGAACTAATGGCCGAAAAGTGTTAAAATTAATGGAACAGGTAATGAAAAAGCTGAAAAAGCTCTTGCAGCATATGTATACTGATTTTGATTTCTTTATACAAATGAATTCTCAAAAATTTATTAACTAATAAGCATATCTGATGCATTGCAAACTGGCTGCATTTTACTCAGTAGGAGAAACACACAAGGCTAAAGAGATATTAACTGAAAATATGATTATCATAGTTCAAAACTATACAGAGCAAAACACAATGCTATTTGAAACCCTAAAGAAGTATATCTTGGAAATTCCCTTGCTGTTTAAATTATCAAAGAAAACAGATGTTCCAAGATAATAACTGTGTCTCTCATTCAGTTTCTTAATCCATCAACCATATTTTAAACTCTTTCCCTCTAGGTCAATGGTTCTCAACTGGGGGAGATTTTGCTAGCCAGTGTGCTTGATAAAGTTTAGAGAGAGGAGAGGGCACCACATGGCACTAACCATGCCACCATATGCAAGAGAGCAACAGTTATCTGGACAAAAACTTCAATAGATCCAAGTTTAAGAAATACTCTTATAAGTTCTTCTCAGTTTTAAGGCAAGTTTTCTTTCCCTGCATAATACAGTTATTCTCCTAATACATCAGTTATGAAAATGGAAAACTTGTAGTTGTGAAGAGAAACCATTAAGAGTCAAGGGACATGTATTTTGTGTATTTTTCCTAGGTCTGCTACTTGACCTTGAACAAATTAATGAATCTATCAGGGATTGTGTTTCTCCAAGCGAAAGTTGTGTGGTTAGTTTTGATCCGTTCTCTTTAGGTAAGTAAATAATTCATTACAGAAACTTCATATTGACAACCCAATAAATAAAACAGACAAAAGCACAGACCTTCCTCATATTGAAATGCAGCTTTGGTTTAGAATTCATGAATGATAAGTCCTTTAGTAACTCAATAGGAAACATCAAAGCTTCTACTGAGTATGGTTGAAAACTCTGAAATAGAAGGTAACTCAAGAATTTTTAGAAGGATAATAAAAAATAAACAAAAACTTAAAGAGTTAAGAGGAGTTTTCAGTTGATTCTTTATTTAGATTTACATTCAATCATTGTTATGGTTTAGATATTAATTGTCCCCAAAATGTTCACGTGTAAAACAATGCAAGAAGGTTTAGAGAAGAAATGATTGGGTTGTTAGAGTCTCAACCCGATCAGTGAAGTAAGCCCTTGATGGAATTAACTTGGTGGTAACTGTAAGCACATGAGGTGTGGCTGGAGGAGGTGGATTCCTGGTGACTACTTTGGGGTATGTATTTTGTATCTGATGAGTTGAGTGTCTGTCTCTCTATTCTCTCTGATCATCATTTGAGCTGCTTCCTTCAACCACCCTCTTTTACCATAGTGTTCTGCTTCACCTCAAGCCCAGAGAAATGGAGACAGTTTCCTATGGAGTGAGACCTCTGAGACTGTGAGCCCCAAAATAAACTTTTTCTCCTCTACAATTATTCTGGTCATGTTTTAGTTACAGCAGTGAAAATGCTGACTAAAACAGTCATGCACAGCATCATGATACTTCAATCAATGATGTCCCATATGTATGTAAAAGTGGTCCTGCATCACAGTGCTACTGGAATAGGAATGCATAGCTAAAGAAGAGACTAGAGTAAAGAAGACTTAAGGGAAAAACAGAGAAAAAGAACCTCTATAAAATTTATAGTCAAGAATTGGGGGAAAACTTTTGTAGACCTCAACAAGCTCCATGTAAGATTTGAAAACATGGAACCCAACACCAAATTATTTTCATTAATAGGGAAAATAAACAAACCTCCTATGGATATATTTCTAAAGAGTGCCTCTCCTCAAGAAGACACTCAGACAGATCCTTCAGGAAAATTTTCAGAAGAAGATGGTGCTGTGAAGGAGATGGAAGCACCGTAAGTACCATTGTTGTCCTTGAAGTTTCTTCAGTGGGACAAGATGTGGAGGTAGAAGTAAAAGACCATGATGACCCTGACCCTGTGTAGCATAGGCTAACACATGTGCTGTTTCTTAGTTTTCATCCAAAGGGTTGATATGTACAAAGAAAAAAATAAAAAAAAATAGCAAAATGCTTATAGAGTAAGAATAAAATGAAAAGAAATATTTGTGTGAAGGTATACAATATATTTGGGTATTCAGTGTTTTTACAAAGAATCAAAATGTTTTTAAACAGTTAAAATTTTATAACCAACATGTATATCAACAAGACACTAATTAAAAACACCTAGAAGTCAATAACAGAAAGATCAGTAGAGTAGAGGGAAGGGAACAAAAAGAGGGAGGAGAGAAGGGAAGGGGAAATGCTGGGGACTGAATTAGAATGAATTATATTTCATGCTATTATAATTATGTGAAAACGAATCCTATTGTCATGTATAACAAAAAAGAACAAATAAAAATAAATAAAACTTTTAAAATTCAAAAATAGAAATAATAAAATGAAAATGGAAGAAATAAAGCAAATTACAATAAACTAATTTATTATAGAAGAAATATTTTTAATAAATTTAATGTATTCTAAGTACAGAGTTCCTACAAAGTCTATGGTACTGTAGAGAACTAGGACTTTATCTTCATTCCCCACTCACTCAGACTCTCCCAGAGCAATTTTAGTACTACAAGCTACATTTATGATAAGTTCCCTATAGGATATATCATTACTCAATTTTTTACTGTTTTATATCATAGTTGACCATTTCTTCATTTAGATATGCTTAGGTATATAGATACTGACCATTATGTTACCACTGCCCACAGCATGCAGCACAGGTATATGTGGCTCAGGCTTGCAGTCTATGAGCAAAAGGCTCTGACATATACCCTAGCTATGTAGTGGGCACTACCATCTAGGATTGTGTAAGCACACAATAATAAATAATAAACCTAAGAACATGTTAACACAATAATAAATAATAAACCTAAGAACCTAATAAATAATAAACCTAAGAACATGTTTGTCACAATATATCCCCACTGTAATGTGATACAGAAATGTATGTATTTTTATATATATATATATACATCTCAAAAATAAATACATACAAAATATATGTATTTCTCATATTTGAAGTTTTAGAATTTCTAGGCATTGCTTTTGTCAAACGTTTTTAGAACAATGTGGCAAAAAAATAAAATAAAAACCCTCTTGCATATCTGGTCTTCCTTACATATTTCTAAGACCATTAAAGCATCATTTATCATAGATTCCAAAGTTTTCTATAAAACATTGACTAGATGTATAGATCCTCACATCTTGACAAAGACACTGCCTCTCTACTACTCCTCACCTTAATCAACAACTTGTAGCAAGAGCAGTGCTCTGGGACCTCTGAATACTGCCTGTATTCCTCCTTCTCTTGAATACCTGCCACCTACTGTGAGAATATCCAAGGTGGACTGCTGAATGAGAAGAAGACTCACTTTTTGAGAAAAAGAGGGATGATGAGGGAAGAGAGGGGAAGACAAAGAGGGAAAGAGACAATAACAGAGACAGAGAAACAGACACACCATGTGATAGAGAGAAAGGACAGAAAGGGGACCATGTGGTGAATGCAGTGTTCCAGGACTCTGTGGAATAGAAAATGCTAGTATCTAAAATCATTCATTAAAAAATAATAAATCATTGTGGCTTTAAGCCACTAAATTTGGGGTGTTAGGAAGCAGAATATAATTAAATTAGGGTAATTAGTAGTAAAGAAAAACACAGGATATTAAGCATGTTTGTTAAAATTTGCTGTTCAATAATGTCATTACCCCTGAAAGCTTTTGTAATGTACATTTGATGATTATTTGAAACTAGATCACTTTAGACCTCCTATTGCACTTTTAAAACTTATATATTTGATGATTTAGACTATCATATCCTTTGTCATTAAATTCCAAAGTGTTACCTGTAGATTCGAAAAATAAATTCTTGATATCACTATTTCATATATGAGATAAAAGAGTTTACAACACCATGAATAAAAAAGCACTTAACTCTAGTATACTAACATGAAATTAAAGAGTTTTAAAATTATAAATTGAAACAGCATACCTATATAGACTATATTTCATGATTTTCTAAGATATAAAATTTTCTATTAATATAAAATAGATTGTTCTTTAAACTTATTTGCCCACTGATCCCTTTCTTGCTAAGTCATCAAGGGCCTTTAGGTAGCAGCTTTAGCTATGGCGAGAGGGTTTTGTATATTATTTTTTCTTCATTAGCAGTGTTGCTTTGAGGTCTCTTTGAACTTTTTTTTTGGCACTAGGGATTAAACTCAGGAGTACTCGACCATTGAGCCACATCCCCAGGCTTACTTTGTGTTTTATGTACAGACAGGGTCTCACTGAGTTGCTTAGTACCTTGCTGTTGCTGAGGCTGGCTTTGAACTAGCGATTTTCCTGTCTCAACCTCCCAAAGTGCTGGGATTACAGGCATGCGTCACCGTGCCAGCTTCTCTTTGAACTTTCTCTGTTCACACCCTATATCTTGAACGTGGATGAGCCATCCCATGATTCTGTGTCCTAGTTTCTTTGTTTACATAAAAATGATGATCAGAGTAGCTATGTAATATCATTGCTACGAGAATGTGAATATAGTAAATGAAAAGGTTAAACTAGTAATAAAGATATATCATAAACTTCATCAAAGTTAGTGGAGGTTGTGCTGTTGTTGCTGTTGTTGATTTGGGTGGTGGTGGTGGTGGCGGCATTGTTGTGTCTCTTAAATTTTCCTACTTGCCAGGTATTAGAAATGGTGTTTTTACAATTCCTAATACAAGTATTCAGTTATCAACAGTTGCCTAATGTGTGTGAATGTGTTGTTCACCCATTGTCATGAATGATTTTGATAAATTATCATACAGTTTGTCTTAACTAAAAGTATCCATACTCTACTGTAAGGAGCATATGCCATGGGCATGCCTGGACATGCCGGGGACTCACTGGGTTGCTGGCCATAAGGAACAGCAGCCACTGACTTGCTTAGTCATGCCTGCTTGCAATGATGGGGGCCGAAAAAGGAGTCCAGCCCATGCAATGGAGGGCTGCAAAAGGGCTCAGCCCATGTAATCAACAAAGGAGCAACGAGGGGCACCTAACAGCAGGCCTACTGGCTACGATTGATAGCGGGGCTCAACCCATGCACATGCACAAAAGGAGGGCCCAGTGGCAATTACACTATCTCACTGGACATAACCAAAGGACATTGACTTTTACTGGGTGTAACCAATCACCAGGCAACATGACCAACTTGGTCCACACCACCAACTTGGAACTGCTTTTAAACTGCTGGCCCTGCTACAGTTTTGGGTCTTGCTCCAAGGACATCAGTGAGACCAGCCACCTTGCTGTTTGTCCCTGGGTCAGCTCCACACCATTCCCTGACATCCAGCTGTCGGCTGAAGAGAACCACCAGAAAAGGACAAAGTCTGCTTTTTGGCTAAGAGAAGTCACCTGGCATCAGAGGTACTTTGGAGCTCGTGGTTGCCCTAGGATTGTGTGAATTAATTGTAATGTTTAGTTGTCCTAGGATTGTGTGAATTGCAAGCAGGGCTTGACCACCCTAGAATAGTGTAACTTACCTATAGTGCTTGATTAGTGTGCACCAAATGCTAGTTGGAGTGCTCCAGCACGCCCAATACTTTTTGCATTAATTAATTATATTGGATGATTGTTGTGATTGAACATGCACTTGCATTTAAAGACAATCTGCCTCCTAGTAATTATTAATTACACATGCCACTTGTGACATCTATAAATTCTATCAAGAATATATTTGACAACAACAACAACAAATACCCAATAATGAAGAACTAAAACCTCTAAACTAATGGTCAAAAGCTCAGTTTGAGACCACAAACTATTTTTTTTTGTTTATTTATATTACAGGTTAATTGCATGAACTTTAAGGTCCGTATTCTGCTGCTTAGCTCAGCTCTGAATCCACTTGACTGCACAAAGACCTCTCTGTAGCTTTTTTCTTTTACTTTTTTATGGTTTTTCTGATGTAAATGGCCTCCTGTGTGACCTATAGAAATAACACTGCATTTTAAAAAGAATATTCAAAATTCATTAAAAAGATTAGAGACCTAAGTCTTGGGCTTTGACCCCATCAGAGCTGACACACTGAGGGCCTTTGATTCTGAATCCTGAAGACCAAATAAGCACCTTTTATTATGACCTTGAGACAGACATTTTCTTAATATGTCATTAATGGAAAATGAGCATTAGAGCAGGGTTAAACTTTTAGTAATATGCACATCAAGCAAAACTTTAAAGGTAATAGGACTGAATATTGGTAAAGAAATGTTCTTTATATCCAACTGTCAACTGGACCAGAATATTGTTTCTGAACTGTGGTGTTAATAAACCACCCGCTGAAGAAACAAACTGAAATCCACACCAAATTATATAGAAAAAATATTTGCTCTAAATAAAAACTATAAAATCTCAGAGGAATATATTAGTGAGTTATTCTTTAGGCCAGAATGATTGCCATGTTTAGTAGTCTGCAATGCCTCACATCAGTGTTTTCTAATCAAGCCTCTACTGACACTGAGACTGAATAAATCTGCGTTGGGATATGCCTCTTATGTGGTAAGATGTTTAGCCTTCTGTAATAAGACAGGATTCTAAACTCTAGCTGGCCTTTTCCACTTCCCTTCTTGAAATTGCTTATACCACAGTTAGGGACTGGCATGTTGGGAAGAAAAAATGTATCCTTCTTCATCCCACACAGTTCACATGTATTCATTCACTACCATCTCTACCCTACTAAACCCCTCATCTCTGCTCTTTGATTTATTGCAATAGTCTTCTTTGGCTAATCTATTATCTAGTCTCATTTCATGTTACTTACCTGTTAACTCTTCTAAGATTGTTCTGAGGCAAATTCTTCAAAAAATCTTGAACATCAGTGGTTTAATCTTACTAACACAAATTCAGGTGTTCTAATAAGCTTTTAAGGCAGGATTGCTAAACATTAGCACTCTGGGCATTTTAGAATGGGTAGTTCATTTTTAACTGATAGGTGGGGGGCTGCACTGTGTATTGTGGACTTTTATTATTGTAACCCCTGACCACTACCAACTAGATACAGGTAACATTTTTCAACCCAGTAAGACAAACTAAAATTGTCTCCAGTCATTGCCAAATCTCACTTGAGAAAGAAGGCAAGCAATATTACACCCACTTGAGACCAACCCTTGCATCTGTTCCATCTATCTTTGCAGAAGAATCATTACCTTAAAATCTATCCAGACAGCTACTTTTATAAAAAATATTTACACAAATTGATGATTAATTTATATGTTTATCTAGTGGCTTTGAAATACTAAAATGAACAATGTCCCTGGTCTATGATAGAACAAAGTAGTAAAGATCTAGTCGATAGTTGTATTAATACATTATTTAATAAAGTAATGGTAAGCTTGGATGCCATAATGCATAGAGTTTGGCCCACATATATAAGCAGAACTTATATGTACAAAATATCCAGAAACAGAACAGTCAATAACTCATGCACATGTTGATATTCTGTGTAATAAACAAAATGTGTCTGCAAATAATATCTACACATATTTTTTAACAAATGTGTGAGTGAATAGGATATGTAGAAATATTCTTCTCTGAATGCACATGAAGTACGTATGTAGTATGGCCACAAAGGCAGAAGTCATGTCTGCCCATTGCCAAGCAAGAGGATGAGCACAAAGTAATTATTCAATGGATAAATTATGAATTTCCTTTTTTAACATACTGCTAGTCAATAAATAAGTGATTGAATAAAGGATAAGTGAAGTAGATTTTCTTTATAAAAGAGATTCTTAATTGTAGATGAACACAATACTTTTAATTAATTAATTAATTAATTAAAATTTTTATATGGTGCTGAGGATTGAACCCAGTGCCTCACATATGTTAGGCAAGTGCTCTACCACTGAGCCAGAGCTTCAGCCCTGCAGTAAACTTTCTTGGAAACGATGGTGAAAACTCTCCCTGCATCAGGCAGCCCAGAAAACTGACTCTTTTGCTTGTCCACAAGCCTTGCACTGTCCAGATGATGTATGAAAACACATGTCAGAGCTTGGTGTAAATGTGTGATGTTTATAAATCAAGATACAGATAAGTGGCCAAATAAGTGAGGTGGTGCTACATTCAGTTCCAGAAAATGTTCTTTCATTTGTCCTTGAGAGTATATATGAAAGTATATGTGAATGTACAAGTGACCAGTGTGTATGCCATCTGCACAATTGCCCTACTTTTCAAAGCTTCAGAGTTGCAACGTTTAATCAAAGTAGCAAGGTTAGAAAAATTGTATCTCTGAAACAGAACTCAATCTTGGTTTTAAATGATTTTATGATGTCAGCTCAACAACTTGATCATATTGCTTGCCTTGTAAAATGTTAAGACAGCTATCAGACTGTTTTTAATTTACTCTCTTGGCCTAGATCCTCTCCAGTTCTTGTTACATTCTGTCAGCACTATTTCCCTATTGAATGCCAATGAGATATTTTACTGTGAGTTCTTCTTTTTAAGGCAATATTCAAAATGAGCTGCAAAATGTGTTGATTGACACAGCAAAACATGTTTAGATTTTGCAGCCCAGAGAAATTCCATTTTAAATTTAAAAATATAATATAATATACCTAAGTATGAGTATATTCACATATATCCAATAACTATTTCAGACATGATTTTATATATATGTATATATAAATATATACTTATATATGTATATGTTATGTGTGTATATAAATGTATTATATATGTGTGCATATATTTGAATGTGTGTGTCTGTATGTATATATGTAAATATAGATACATTTATGTATATATATAAACATGAATACACAGATACTCAGAGAGAGAGAAATTTAATCCTATGTTAATTCATCAATAAAATACATTTTAGGAGAAATTACATAAAATCATAAAAATCACTATTTTGCTTAATTCCAAATAAGAGGTTATATGGCAATTAATTTTTCACAAGCATTATTAAAGATTTTAGAATATGTGTCAGAAAAGAAAGGATGTACAACATTTTTAAAGCAATTGTCTTCACTTTTGGAAATTATATGGTACAAAGAACTTCTGAAGTTATATTTATTTATTTTGGTACTGGGGATTGAACTCAGGGGTACTCGACCCTATTTTGTGTTTTATTTAGAGACAGGGTCTCACTGAGTTGCTTAGTGCCTTACTGTTGCTGAGGCTGGCTTTGAACTTGCGACTCTCCTGCCTCAACCTCCCAAAGTGCTGGGATTACAGGTTTGCAACACCGTGCCCTGCTGAAGTTATTTTTAAAATGCACAAATCATTATTTCTTTGTTTGGGGGGATACCAGGGATTGAACACAGAGGTCCTCAACAACCGAGCCACATCCAGGCCATATTTATATTTTATTTTAAGACAGGGTCTCACTAAGTTGCAAATCATTGCATTTTTTAAAAAGAAGTCAACTTGCAAAACTCCAAGTTCTTTATAAGCAAGTGTATGCACTAAGAACCAAATGATTCATACAGGATTACTTTTAGTATGTTGTTACTGTGATAAAATTTAAATATGATCCCAGTACACTCAAAGAATACCTAGGTTGTGTAAAGCCAAGGTCATGGGTACAGCTTTTGCATCTGTTTATCATAAAGACATAAAAGTGAAAAAGAGAAATGTTGATTCTGTTAATCAAATCCATCTTTTTAAAAAATTCTTTTTAGTTGTTGATGGATCTTTATTTTATTTATTCATTTATATTTGGTGCTGAGAATTGAGCCCAGTGCCTCATACATGCGAGGTAAGCACACTACCTCTGAACTACAACCCTAGCCAAAGTGAATTCATCTTAATATGAGCTGCACATCAATGATGTATGTACGTGTGCATAAGCATCTACACATTTAGAGATGATTTCAAAAGCCTTTCTTAAGTAGCACATCTGTGTCTTCTGTTTTTCTTTAGTCTGTACATGTTAAGTACTTCTCAGTTGAGATCTGAAATGTCTTACTATTTCTAGTGGGATTGGCTTGGTAAGAGAAAGAAGATGTTCTGTCTCTTGGTCTCCAAGGGAAGTCATTAATTTCCTGGTATTTAGGTTGGTATTTTTAGAAGTGACTAATAAGTCCTGTGTTAAGAGCCATTTCTGCCAGGAGGATTAATTGTAGCTATGGTGCAAAGACCCCACCTCCTGCTGTGAGAAGACAATGGTGTCAGACACTTGAGTGACATCTCCCCTGTCAAAGCCCCACAGAATCCCACCTGGACAAACAGATGCTTCAGGGCCTTGGCCCTTTGCCAGAAACTCTTCATTTCATGCTTTTGCCTCTTAACTCGCACATGAACTGTGAGATGAAGTGCTCAATGTTCAGTGAAATGATGCATAACTCTTGTATCTAAAATAGACACAATTTCACAATTTTCAAGCCGTGTGGTGTGAGACACTGTGTTTTATCTAAAAGTCCAATATCCCAAATGTCCTGAAGGTGAAAAGATTTGTTCCACATTTGGCACAAACTTGCTCGGTGGCAATACCTGAGGAAATGTACCAGCAATGACAGAGTAAATTTGCTTCCTTCATGGTGATTCATGGTCCCCTGCAGAGATAATAATACATTTGATGGCAGGGTGCAGTCCACAGTGATATCATATAATATACCTTGCTTGTACTATATTATCATTTTAAAATCCCCCCAAAAAATTGAAGTTCCAAAATCCATTTGCTTCCAAAGATTCAAATGAGAGGGTAGGATCTATAACTTAGAGGTGGATTTCTGGCCTCTCAATTGACAAGGAGTAAGACTAGGATCAAAGCTTTGGGGCTTTTTCCAAAACATAAGCCTGTCAAACTTATGACTAGTAGTAGGATTTTGCTAACCATTCCAGGACTTAAACCCAGTGTTAACACCTTATAACTCACTGATGCTTTGCTTTTGAGTTGAACAGGATTAATTCATGGGCATTGTTTTATTTGCTCAGTTAAACTACAGAGCCACTAAAGATGAGGCTTGTTGCTATAATGTTGTTTTTACAAATTATTGTGCTGAGTTTTTGAAGAGGTTCATACCTCATAAGAGTGACTACAGTGTTGCTTTTTAAAAGTAGTTATTTTAACTGGGTGTGGCAATTTATAATCCCAGGTACTCAAGAGACTGAGATGGAGAATCACAAGTTCAAGGCCAGTGTGAACAACTTGTATTTTTTCTCAAAATAAAAAAAAAATATGTCTGGAGATGTAATTCAGCTGTAAAATACCCCTCAGTTCAATCTCCAGTATCAAAGAAAGGGCAGTTATATTTTTAACTTATAATATTTAATCAAAATTAACAACTGCAAAATAGTTTTGTTTATAGGTTAGAGTAAGAATGAACTTTTGTGCTACCTTTCCTAATATAAGTTCTGGTGTTCTTTATGTTTTATTAATTCTACTTTCTGTTTCTAGCAAGATATTTTAAAATTGTTTTTGTTAATAATCAAACATGTTGTCATTGAATTACAATAGAAAATTTCATATAGAAAAATTCATAGGAAATAATTATTAAAAGAAGAAAATAATTCATTTTTCCAAGTGGCTATTCAGCTATGATTTCTAAGTTATTTTAAAGAATATGAGTGCAGCTGTACACCAATTTTAGTGATTTATAATCACTAGAAGAGTCCCCAGAAGTAGCCCTGAAATTAATGATCAGTTTGTAGTTAAAGAAACCACCTTTAGCAATGGCTTTTTCTAAGTGGGACTTCTTTAAGTGTAGCACTCTGACTTAATTACGGTGACAGTTCGTGTTTATCACCCTTTGGCTGCAGTGGGGACTCTTAAAATGAATTAACATAAATGTGATTCTTTTTTCTCATGAGGTGCAAGAGCAGCGAAGCAATGTAAGACATGAAGAAAATTCTAAATATAGTAGCACTTGTCAACAGAAACTAGGGCATTGCACTTAATTGCTTAAGTTAATGATGCCTATGATACCGATTACAGTACTCCTTGCAAAAGAGTGCAAGGAATTCCCAGATGCTTGGCTTCAGGTTTATGTTCCTTGGAACTGATAATTTTTGACAGTAGCATTTAAACAGGTAACCAGTAATGAATGTGATTTATTCACCAGATATTTTCCTGTGTGAATCACTTGTAAATAAAAATATGATTTTACTAATAATTTATTTCAAGGGATCAGAGAAAAGTTTGACTGTAAATTCCTATAATTATTCAAAAAAGGAAAAAGAGCAATAAAATCAGAGTTCTGGGAATTCTGCTTGACCTCATCCTCTCATCTAGTTTTACTGAGATTTAGAGCAAATAGCTTATCCCTTCGGCCATTGTTCCTTAAGAATAGGCACTTTTAACCTCACATGTGCAAAGACAGTTGATAGAATGATTAAATAAAATAATATAGTAGTCCTTGATTACCTGTAGGGAGTGTGTTCAGAAGACTCCAGTGGATGCTTGAAACTATAGATAGTATCAGACCTCTTAATTTAATAACTTACCCTTCTCAGCTAATAACTTCTTATACAGTGAGCCTACAAATTTTGCAGTTTGGGTGCCATAGCAAAACTAGATTCCTTTTCCCCTTTTTCTCAATTTCATGGATAGAAGATTCATTCTTTGCTGAGGATGGCTTTGAACTTGCGATTCTTGAGAAGATTCATTCTCACTATATATCTTAGGAACTATAGCATATGATTGTCTTTTCATTCCTTATTAAAAATTTTCAAGTTTTCACTTAACAGAAGCATTTTCTTTGTCATAACCTAATTACAGCATTGTTATTCTTGTGCTTTTGAGCCATTGTTAAGTAAAATAACAATTCCTTGGACACAAGCAATGGATTACTATGACAATAGATTTGATAGCAGCTACTCTGTGACTACCAGGCTGGTAGCATATAAAGTATGGGTATTCTGGACAAAGGTGTCATTAAACTCCTGAAGCAGGACAATGGGACATTTCATCACACTATTCACAGTGATGAGCAATTTAAAGCTTATGAATGGTTTATTTATGGAATTTTTAATTTAAAATTTTCAGACTGCTGTTGACTGAGTAAGTGAAATAATTGAAAACAAAATTTTGGTTAAAAGAGGACAAATATACTCAAAAAACCTGCACACCCTGAATAAACTGCTAAATATTATTAAATTAAAAAGATGCTATATAACTTAAAATAACAAAATCTAGTTCGATTGTGTTCTAAGAATATAACAAGTACATACTTGAAGTTTCATGCCCATACAATGCTTTCTGTTTTTATGGTATTTTATTTCATTGAATGCTATAAGGCACTTCTTTTCTGTTTATTACTAATTATAAAAAGCCCCCCAGGAAATCTGGAAAATTAAGTTATTAAATTCATACAGGGCTATGAGAGTTCCAAAATTTCCAGTCAACATTAATCAATTGATGATTGACTTAAGAACACATTAGCCGGGCGCGGTGGCTCAAGCCTGTAATCCCAGCACTTAGGGAGGCTGAGACAGGAGAATCGCAAGTTCAAAGCCAGCCTCAGCAATGGCGAGGCTGCTAAGCAACTCAGTGAGACCCTGTCTCTACACAAAACACAAAATAGGGCTGGGGATGTGGCTCAGTGGTCAAGTGCCCCTGGGTTCAATCTCCAGTACCAAAAAAAAAAAAAAAAAAAAAAACACGTTAAATCTATTACCAAACAATAATTCACACTAATGCCATTAATAGTAATTAAACTATGTTTTGATAGATTAATGTCCATTGCATGCAAACACAGGAGTCAGCAGTGTTTCTAGTGATAAACAAAAGGAAAATAAAAGTTAATACTAAAACTACACTGAGAAGTACATGTAATCTTCAACTCTTTCTTGTAGTCTAGAAATTAAATGAAATTTTAAAAAATGCAGGCATCCAGGCTGTATTCACACTTCTGCTACAATCTACAAACCAGCTCCATCATATGAAGCAAATTTATTGTTCTTAATTTCAGTGATCTTACATCTAAAGTAAAGATGTGAGGAAGAGTCTGGCTCAATTCTTTGACAGTTTAAATTTTTGGGCCTAAGACACTTTCTATCTGTGCCTATACCTGTAAACATCTCAAACTACATGTTCAAGGTTTTGAAAACTAAAATGCACCAAATATATTTAAATTTTCCTTTCTGGCAAGCTGCTCCTGGTATCTCTGGGAGATTTTAGTATCTTGAGACAAATCTGTGACCCCTAAAACAAAGAATTACATGGAAAATGTATGTCCAAGTTATAAATAAAGGCCAGTAACAAGGAGAAAAAAATGGGCCTACTTTTAAAAAATTCATCTCTAAAGCTTTCCATTCTGCCAAAATGGGTGTACCATTGTGTTTCCTTTCTTTTCTTTTTTATTGCCTGTTTGGCTCTGCCCAGCCCTACGTTATCTTTAACTAGTCATGATTGCCTTCCGATGATACAGAGCAGTTTAAAATTACACAATGTTCACAGTGATTCCTATGGTTTATAGTTCAGTGAAAAATTATAGTCAAGAGAATGACAGATTGATACTTAGTGAGAAAATGAGAGTTCCATATATAATAAAATATAATTATTTGAAAGCAACTAACTCCATAGACTAGTTTTGGACTTTCTGGCCATATAGCATGACCAGGTCTTTTCTTATAAGTTCAAGAACTATTGTGTTCTTTACAAAGATTTAAAAAATATGCATGTTACAGCTTCAGAATTTCCAACTTAGTGTGAGAAGTATGTTAAAAATGTAAACTGGGCGCGGTGGCTCACGCTTGTAATCCCAGCACTTAGGGAGGCTGAGACAGGAGAATTGTGAGTTCAAAGCCAGCCTCACCAATGGCGAGGCACTAAGCAGCTCAGTGAGACCCTGTCTGGACATAAAACACAAAATAGGGTTGGGGATGTGACTCAGTGGTTGAGTGCCCCTGAGTCAAATCTCCAGTACCAAAAAAACAAAACAAAACAAAACAAAAAACTCTGTAGATTCATGTATCATCAAATATCACCTTCTCTTTCCCTGTCACAATAAGCATTTAGACTCCATTAAAAGAAGTGGTTACAGGTGAGTTCCCATTTTAAAATGGAGAAGGGTAAGTATAAACAATAGTTTGTCAAAATGTAATAAAAAATATGTTCCTAATCTATACACACACTCATACATGCACTCACAGTATAATTTCCCATATAATAAATGATTTAGTGATGGGTTTCACAACATCTTTCCAACTTCCCTTGAGGAGGATATGTATGCAGAGAGAGGACAGATTAATAACCCTAAATTTATTAGTCATTGGGCTGAACCACCTAGAGCAATGTAGTTCAAAGAACTCAAAGCAGCCATCTCCAGTGTTGGCTCAATACTGATCAGTGCTGGGGGCCACTTGGCTTTGAAAGAATGCTCCTGGGTTTTCCTGGGTATGTAGGCAGGAAGCTACTGCAGCAACAGCATTTAAATCAGCTAAAGCTGTATTTAGCTTCAGCAACAACAGGGAATGCTTTTGCCACATTAAGGCATGAAATTGTTTAAAATTGTTGACAAGAATTAATACACCAGTGGACAAATTGCCTAAGGTATTTGTCAGATAAAACATATGGTATAGATACCTAGATGATCCAGGATATACTTGGGAAACAAGGATAGCAAGGTAATGACAAATTCTATACTAGGATTGAAAAAAAGGTAGCAGCATCCATAAATCACATTGTCAGACTACATATTTTTGACCTTTGAGTGAATATATTTTAAAAATAATGCTACATTTTATAGATGGAATATGCATAATACTTAGCAATTACATTTTAATCTGCAAAATATCTTTTTACATTTTAAAATGGAATATAAATAAAAAAACTGCAAAATGCATGGCACTCATTGTATTTGGCTCTTTTATTTGACAATAAACTTAAAGAAACTTAAGTTTAAACTTACCTTAACTGCTAAAATATAAGGTAAAATCATCAGGGGAAAATTACCTGAGAAAATGATTATTGGTTAAAAAAATTGGGGGAATATTTGTTTCATTTAGGATAATATCAGTAAAACATTGTTTAGGTTTGTTTTCAGAAAAATAAAAATTTATTACTTTGTTCAATATACTCATGTTCCTCATTTCTACAATAAGAGATCACTAATGAGTATAAATTATGAAAACAATAGCAGCAGTGAGTTACAGAAAAGGAAATGAAAATTTTGTGAAAAATGTAAGGCATGTTCAGAATATTTCATTGCTTAAATTTCTATGAGTGAACAAAACAATCATTAAACTTCCATATATGCATTCAGTTTAATTTACATAATGCTAAGTAACACCCTATCTGTAAAATGCTGTGACATCTTTATTACATACCTGAAGTAAAGAATGTCCTTCTGGTTTTAAGGAAGTATTATGCTAAATTCCAATGCAAAGCATGGAACACAGATATTAGGCTATGTTCTGTGATAGCTCAATATATCAGTTTAGTAATTATGTGACATAAACCTTCAAAAGGAAAGGAAATGCAATGTTCTATGCTGGGAAAGAAAGAGGACCTAAGATCCATATTCACATAGGTATTTAATGATACATTGAAAGACAGTGGGGTATACTAATGTGAATTTGTTTCCCAAATCTCCACTTACAGTCTTCGCAGTCATGTATTTCACAGTATAGCAAAAGTAAAGTATATTTATCTTACTCTGATCTCAAATATGGAACATATTTAGTGTTTCTTCTGTAATATATATAAAAAAAATTAAGCATAGACCCATTTTGAAAATGGGATTGCTAAGTGCCTTGGATGGTGGTTCATTAGGAAACAAATTTTGCATTTTAAATTATAATGACTAATTTCAATGTTCTATGTCCACTTGGGGATTGTTTACCAGAGCATATAAAGGCAAGAAAATTTCCTAAGAAAGTTCACCTTAGATATATCCCATGCTTGTATAATTATATGAAAATGAATTCTACTGTCAAGTATAACTAAAAAAAAAACAATTTTTTTAAAAAAGGAAATAAAAGCTGTCCTCATTAAAAAGTTAAACAAAACAAAATCATGTAGAAAAAGAGAAAGGGGGAGTTAACATAAAAATTATTTTTTAAAAAGTTACTTTGTGACTGTCTTGTTAGTGATCAGGATCTCTATATAGAACAAGAGAACTCTTGTATAGACACACACATATTTCAGGTTTGATAATATTGAAAGACATGGGGAACTCTCTCTGGAAAAGCAAGGGAAGTACCATCTCACTGACTGGTAGGTGATTCAGAATGCTGAGAGGATAAAAGCATTAATTAGTTTTCATCAAAATTTTTCCACAATCAAGAATGGATTTTTTTCTAAAATTATTATCAGACAATATACTATTATATTTTTTAAACTAAAACCATTTTCCTGATTAGATAATTTTTAGTTAATAGCACATCTCTTTTCTATTTGAATTGCATTATTCATTTGAGATAAAATTTAAATGTCTGGTGACATATTCTAGGGCTGATAATATAATCTGGGAATAAAAATATATAAGTATAATTTTATAAATTATGTATAAATTGATATGTCAAATTATATTCAATATTTGATAGTGGTTAATTAATGATTAGGGTTTATTTAGCATTTAAACAGGTAGCCTGGTCTGAATGCAATGTGAAAATTTATAGAAAGAATTATCCAATTAATAAAACACATTGAATGCAGGAGTATAATATCAAATGATGCACTGATTGAAATTCAGTCTCTTGAGCAACATCTTTTGCCCTGGAAACCTTTTTCTCAACCCTGTTATTAACCTTATGTAGGGCAGATTTTATAGGCAAATAACTACATTAGATCCAAAGGATTAAAAATAGTTTATTTTGATTACTCTATCAACCAATTTGCATAATTAATTTGATCTCAGTTTTGAACTTCCTTTGAGCCTGTTTAATGAATAACATAACACCTCTGAATCTATAACTAAGAAAATCTATTTGATGGGTCCATTTATTATTTGTCTTTTAACCTGTCATTCAATATATCCAAATAATAACTTTTAAGATTTCAGGTACATACAAAATAGAAGAGTTAAAAGGGTGCTGACATGGATATTCTTGTTATCACCACTGACATAGCTTATTTGTTTATAACTATTGTTCCTTTTTTGGTCTTGCCACCAAAAAGTTAATAAATGAAAGTGAAATGTGTGTCCAACATCATTTTGACACATCTTTAATGCTTTCTCAACATGCCCCTCACTCTGTTATCCTGTTTTTGTATGATCTAAATTTTTACAGTGTATTTCTATGTATCTGGATATACTATAAAAGTATTATATCTCTTGTTTTCCAGGTTTCAAACCCCTGGAAATTTAAAAAACTTTGGTCATTTTTTTCCATTGAAAAACCAGTATATAAAGTGAAAAATCATAAAAGCTCAATGAGTCGAGCTTTTGAATCTGAGCCACTGGTGTCTCTCCATATACCTTTGACTACGGTCTAGAACACATGATTCAGTCTCTATAAAAAGGAATGCTTCTGTGGATTTCCCTGCATTATATCTGACCCATACATGGGGAAAGATATCATTGAGAGGCAGGAGAGAGTAAATAAATAGCTTGGTTTCCTTATTCTTCAGAAAGAAAATCTGAGGCAAGTTCCACAATTGATCTATGAAGGTCCTCCATTGGACTGAATGGCTTTTCTTCATGGTTATTTGTTGGTGGTTGCATCTATATCACCACTATCCCTGCCTGTCTGCCTTTACCCCCTCTCTCCCAGGGCTCCCTGGAAAATGAGACCTAGCCATCTGGAAATCTGGTCTCAATTCTAAGAGAAATAATTTTCATTTTTTTTTAAGAAAAAGAATTTACTTTTTCTAACATTGAACCTTCCAACATGGTTCTACATAGGGTATTAAATCCCAATTCATATAAATCACAGGCAAGACACCTAGTGTTTTATGTCGTGTGTGTATGTATAACTAGGGATTAAACCCAGGGAGCAGTCTACATTACATCCTGACTTTTTTTTTTAATTTTGAGATAGGCCCTCTCTAAGTCACCAAGGCTAGCCTTGAACTTGTGTTCCCCATGACTCAGTCTTCTGAGTAGTTGGGATTACAGGTGTATAACAGTAAACCAGAGAGCCAAATTACTTTTTAATTTACTTATAAAATAATGCTATATTGTTATCCACTCTTTTCCACAGCTTGCCTGTCAGTGAAGAAAGACGTATTGGTAGGGTATAATGTTGAAATTATTCCAACAGTTGCTATATAGTTATGAAAATATTGGAGCTTTATAACGTATTTTAAATATTGAATAGAATTCTACTTGTTCCTTTTATAAATGTTGTGATTAATCTTAGACCAGAAATCTAGAAAATCAAATATGAGAAAATCGAACATGGATTCCTTAGTTAATATTAAGTACTGATCAACAATCTTCAGATTTTACAAAAGAGCCAACATAGCTTAACGTAAAGGGAAACATTTTTCCAAAGTACCCTCCACTGTGGCTTTCATATGTGGGTTCCTTACACAGCAACTTTTGACAGATCTAACTATATTTTTTGCTTCTACTTTGTTGTCTCGCTCAATTTCTGTCCTAATTGGATTTAAACCTAACCAGTTCACTGAAATTACCTTCAAAATAATTCACCCACAACTTCATCTTAGCAAGCGCAGCAATCATTTCTCAGTCTTCCTTTCATTCAGCTTTCTCAGCAACATTTTAAATACTTGGCTATTGCTGCTTTAAACCCTTCTTGCCATGGAATCCAGGACTCCATTCTCCTTTGTTCATTCATGCCTCAGAGAAATTTCTTTTCCTTTCCTGGATTCTCCTCAGATTAACATAGCATAGGAAAATATTTTAAGACTGAGTTTTTGTTTCTCTACTCCACTTTCAATTTCCGCATTTTTGCTTCTAGTGATGCAATTTACATATAATTTGCATCTTGAACTCTGATCTCACTTAGGAACACCTGACAGGCATTTCCCATTGCCAGTTTGACAAATCTGAATGTCTAATAAGCAAATTAAGCTTCACTTCTGACTGTGAAATTAAATTTTTCCAGTGTAAACTTATCCCTGTCCTCAGTTTCTTCCATTTTAGTGACAACCAAGTAACTCTCCTAGGTGCTCAAGATAAACTCAAGGTGCCACTTCCCTTGCTCTGTTGCATAACATGTTGAAAGTTTCAGTTGATTCTAACACCAGAGTCTCCATAATTTACCACTTAATATCTGTATTACTACAACTTGAGTCCAAATAACCATTCGATTTAATCCTCACCCTACAACTTAATAGTTTCCTTAATAGTACTTCTGCCCTCAAAGACAATTCTCCATTCAGCATGCAAAAATATCATTGAACCATTTAAATATAATTGTAACATTATCCTTCTTAACACATTTATTGGCTTTTTTTTGCCCTGGAATTATATTCAAGTTCTTAAACATGGCACACAAAGCTCGAAACATGAGCTGTTCTTCCTCTTTGCTTCCATGTCCCACCATTTTGTCCATTCTGCCTTCACTATGTTCAGCCAAGGATTTTATTTCTGTCACAAACATCCAGGAAAAAAAGAAATAGAAAGTTTACATTCAGTATTTTGCATAAATAAGTGGAAGAACTTGAATAAACTGTCTTCCAGTTATTATTTTATATGATGAAGCTAGTGCTTGATCTTTTGAAACAAAGGATTTATATTCTACAAATGAACGTTCTTCACCATCCTGAATAGTCACTGTAAAAATTGTGCTGATATCTGTACATGTCTATACTACAGTGGGCACTTACTGGATGATGGTAATCTCTAAGAGAATTGATTATCCACTAATACTGGGTCAGGAATTCTCATGTTGGAAATCATCAACAAGTCAAATAATAAATGCAAATGCAAAAAATATTCTAAGTGAATCTCTGAGATAAATGTGGGTGAATTCTAGACATATTAAATTCTCAAAAGCATTTAGGTGGTAATTTCACCTAAATGCAAACTTAGTTATTTTAATAAAATGTTGATTGTCCAGCACACTGGCCTGTTGCTTTGGACAGATACCACAGCATTGCAGAGGTTTGACATCCTGTCTATACTGCAGTAAGAGTAGTAGGTTTTGTTGAAGTTCATGAGGATTAAATTAGAAATCTCAGGAAGGACTACAGAGCAGTGTCTACCACATAGTAAAAACTCCATGTAGTTCTGATGATAATGATCTTGGTAATTGGTAAAGTAATTAAAATTTTTCTTTTTCCCATTACTCTATAATACAAATATGAATCTGTAAAGCATTACTAGAACATTCCTATTACATCTATCTTCTTAGGCTGAACCAAATATTCAGTTTTTCAAGACTAGACCTCACTTGGCACCAGAGGTTTAGCACAAGTTGTTGGCATTAGACATTGCCATGGACCAAACTGTATCCTCTCACATTTAAAGCCCTAAATCACAAAGTTACTGCATTTGAAAATAAGGCTTTTAAGAATAAATTTTGTTTAAATGCAGCCATAAGGGCCCTAATCTAATAAGATCGGTGTTATAAGAAATGAAAGAGGCAGCAGAAACCTCTATCTCTCTGGGTATGCACAGAGGAAGGACCTTGTGACAGCAAAACCAGAAGGTGGTCACCTACTAGCCAAGGGGAGAAAGCTCAGAGGAATCTACCCTTGCTGGCACATTGATATTAGAATTTCAGTGTCAAGAGCTATAAGAAAATAAATACTTGTTGTTTAAGCTATAGTCTGAAATTCTGTTATGGAAGCCAAGAAGATGAATAAAAACATACAGCCCAACCGGGGGAAGGTGGCAAGTCCTCTAGAGTGAGAGTCAAGAGGCCCATAGGAACAAAATTTCTTGAAACAATTGAAAAGCAGAGCTTCCAGTGTCTCCACAAAGGCCGTTATGATATTAAAGGTAGCCTATGCTTAAGAACTCCATCTGATCTGATGGTCAATCAGTGGTCATATTTATCAAAACAAAAATATTTGACATTGTTCTCAGAGACACAGACATTTAACCCAAGTTCCATTCTCATACAAAAGAACATATTGTTTATTAAACAATTATTTTAAAAAAATACTAAAAGAAGAACTGCAGTTTATATAAAATAGCAATTCAGAACAGATATCAGTAGATAAGAGTAGTAATTCATTTAAAGTCAAAGAGATAATTTCCAAAAATATACTAATAAAATTGCTGAATGTACTTATCAACAGAGAAGATATAAAATAGCTTTATTTTGTTTTGCTTTGTATCACAAACTCATATTATACATTTAAAATATTCTTCCTACTCATTATTTTAATAATTTTTTGTTGTCCTTTGGCAAATTTTCCAAAAAAATTAAGTAATAAATCAATAGCTATGACCTGGCTGAAATGAATATATGTCTGAATATGATTGTTTTCTGGAGGATGCTATGTTTCACTGATTTGTAAGAGCTTGCCTTCCAGATGTACGTAGATAATAAGACAGTTGTTTTATTATGTTGGACTCTGAATATACAAATGAGGAACTGCTCATAAAGCCTTTCATATTATTTTCAAATTTGTCTTGGATTCCTATGTTCTTCCATCTAAGATGCTTTAATTTTATATGTTGTGCCCTGTCTTTTGAATTCCCAAGAAGTACTGGTCCTGTGGTTTGAATTTTCTTTCTTCATCATTCCTTTCCTTGAGAAGCCAAATGAAGACTGAAATCCCCATTTCCTATTAACAGTTGTTCAGCTATCATGATTTGTCACTTATCACAGTGTTCTGTGATGTGTATGTTCATGGGTATCTTACGCCAGTGGATTATGGTATTCTTGAGGGTCGATGTCATTTTTATCAGTAAGAGAAAGAGAGAGAGAGAGAGAGAGCTTCAAATTGTGATTTGGGCAAGAATAGCTGCTGGAGAATATATTAGATAAATCAGGGATAGAAACACCTAAATTAATATTATGCTTTAAATATTTCTTATAATTTTAAAAATTTAATATCTTACTCCCTTAATACTTGTTACTGTTTATCTTTTTAGTGGTTAGGCACATATAATTGTTACTGTACAATGCAATATGTACCAGCTCTCAAAGAGTACTAAAATCCTTCCTCTAAACACAAAATATAAACAAGAGAACGTTTTGTAAAATTATATCTTTAAAATTTAAAACAAAAATAAATATTCCTATTTTAGTTATTTATTTTTAAAAATTAATTCCCAGTACTGGGTATTGAACCCAGATGTGCTTTATCACTGAGCTACATCCTTAGCTCCTTCTAATTTTTACTTTGAGACACTGTCTTTCCAAGTTGCCCAGGCTGGCCCCAAACTCGTGATCCAGTCTCAACCTCTCTAGTCTCTATAATTACAGGGGTGAGATCAACACCTGGTTGAATTTTTCTACTCCATTAATTGATCAGTAACTTACTTTTTTTCCTCTGAGAATGTTATGATATTCAAAATGATAAAAGATAGAAAATTGATCATTTAGCAATACAATGATTGTTGTATAATTAGTAATCAGATTTAAAGGGTAAATTCATATGAGTTATTTTTAGTTATATTAACAGGTGCAAATTCATTTTCTTTTTCTATTGATGTCAGGCATTTTGACAGGCATTACTATCCCACTTCTGTATATAATCCTGAGTAAGTCATTCTCAAGTCGAAGGTATAGTGTTTCTTGATGGACAGAAATCTTTAAGCTCTGGTACTATTCTAGCATAAAAACAGTATTGGCAATCTGAAGCTAAAAAACACAACATGATTTACCCTAGAACTTCCCAAATTGAAATGCTTAGATATAAATCTGGCAAATATATACAAATACATATGAGTAAAACTATAAAATACTGATGAAAAAATCAAAGACAAACTGAATACATGAAGAGATATTCTAAGTTAATGGATAAGAAAACTAAATAAAAAAGTAACCAATACAGTGTGTCACTGGACAAAGAATAGACAAATATATTAATGGAACAAGAAAAATGCAGATATAGACCAACATATGTATAAGTTAATAGTTCTTTGTAGAAAGAAGCAATGGCAATACAACAGAGAAAAAATATTGTTTCTGACTAATGATGTTGAAAAAGCTAGAGATCCACATAATACCAAAATGAAATGAAACAAATACATAATCTAAACATGAGCCTTACCCCTGTCACAAATATTAAAATAGATCATAACCCCAAATAAAAAAAAACTATACATGTAAAATTGTAATGATCTTACAATATCACATAGGAGAAAATATAAGTGGTACTGGATATGATAACATCTTTTTAAACAACAAACTAATGACATGATCCATGAGAGAAATACCTGAGAAATCAGATTTTATTAAATTTATTTTTCCTCCTACAAAATACATTGTAAATAGCAGACTTGGAAAACATATTTACAAAATATGTCTACTGTTAAAAAACACACAAGGGAATTTTAAAACTCAGCAGTAAGAAAATAAGCAATCAATCTAATTTTAAAATGAGCCAAAATAAAATTTCACCAAAGAAGATACACATATGGCAGATAAACATATGGAAAGGTATTCCATACCATGTGTAATAAGGGAAATGCAAATTAAAATAACAATGTGATACTACTACTACATAGCTATTAAAATGTCCAAAATCCAGGACACTGACAACATGAAATGCTGACTGTATTTGAAGAACAGTAACTCTCTTATTCATTGCTGATAGGAATGCAAAGTGGCATAGGTACCACAGAAGATAATTTGTTTCCTTCAAAAATAAATATTCTTTTCTCATAATTAAAATACACTTCCCAGGTATCCCAGAAAGCATGGACTTTAATATTTACCTCAAAGAGTTGAAAACGTAATACCACACAAAAATCTAAACACAGGTGTATATATCAGTTTTAGTCATAATTACCAAAGCTGGAAGAAACCAAGATGCCTTTGACTGGGAAATAGATAAGGAGACTGTGGTGCATCCAGATAACAGGATGTTATCCAGGTATAAAAGAAATGAGCCACCAAGCCATGAAAAGATACCAAATCATCTTAAATGTACAACACTCAATGAATGAAACCAATAGAAAAAAGGCAGCCTGCTGAAAATTCTAAATATGTAACATTCTAAAAAAGCAATATCACTGAGTCAGTGAAAAGATCAGCGGTTCCCAGGAGCTAATGGGAAGGAAAAGGTGCATAGGTGTAGCACAGAGGATTTCTAGAACAATAAAAATGATATGTATGATACTATAATACGAGATGCATGCCTTTATACATTTATATAAACCCACAGAAGACAGAATTCCAGGAATAAACACAAACATGTTACCAGGTGATAACATATAAATGCAGGTGTATATATTGTTAAAAGAATGTACCACTCTATCCCGAAATGCTGGAAATGGGTGAAGCCACAAACATGGGGGACACTGAGTATATGGTAATTCTCTGAAACTGCTATGCATTATTCCTGTAAACTTAAAACTATGCTAAAAAGTAAAGACTATTTACATATCACAAAAAATAGTACATTAGGGATATTTAATGAATTAATTGTCACCACAAAAATAGCTATAAAATGAAAGTTATTTCAATGTATGAAAGTACTGGAAATGCAGGCTAGTAATAGCCAGTGCATTTTTGTCTGAGAAAATAATACTTCCTACAACTGGATATTTAACTATGTAATGATGTGTACAGGCCTAGCGTGAGTTACTATCACTGACAACTCTGCTTAACTGATGTAGATATCACTTTATTTATTGTACATGCTTCTAGTATGAAGCATGTCTTATACCAGAGCAAAGGAAAAAAAACCAAAAATCAAACAAAGGCTTTAAAAAACGATTGAAATATAGTTAATTGGTATGATCTAGTTATTACCCTTTTCAAGAACACTTCATCATGTGATTGGAACTCTTATTAAAAAGCTGCTCAACCAACTAAGTTAAATTTACTCATATTTACCTGGAAATATCTCACATGGGCATATACATCTATGATATTATCTGGCATGTTATCTTCATCTGTTGGATGAAGCAGATTAAATAAAACTTTCCCATTGCCAGTCTGCTGAGCCATGGTGTCACCTTCCTTACTAATCACTGAGTTTAATTTTAAACTTACCTTGTCTCCTCTCTGCAGAGACAAGATTCTATGGCCTTAAGGACACATGGATGACACATGGAAGTTAAAGACAGAACTAGAAAGCGAATAAGGCCATGGATTTGCTCACAGGGAAATGATCAAAGATAAATAAACCCAAATCTTCCCAGATTCAATGTTGCTTTACAATCTTCATTTATATCATGTCTTCAAAATCAAACCAACTACATAATAAAATGGCAGTGTAGCTGTGGAAAAGACACCACCATGTCTTCAGAAATATCGTCAAATGAGTGTGTGGGAAATATTTAAACTTTCATTCTTTCAGGAGGACAAATTGTTGAAAAATATAGAAACTAAAAAAAATATTCAATATCTTCTTCTCTGAAAATACCTTTTAGAATCATTTGTATTAAAAATAAACTGAGCAAGAGATTTTGGTTTATTTTCAATATTTTGAAATTCTTTCTCACTTAGTGGACATCTTCAATAATTGATTTTTATATGGTAGATGTATATTTTAAACCCACAACTCAACTGAAGATTTCTTGAAGTATTCATTTATTTAAACATTTGTATATTTGTGTTTATTTATACTTATACTTTACATACTGTTGTAAATTTTTTAGGCAGGTTATTAAAATATGCATGATATATAATACAATACTAAAATAGAAACAAAAATATAGATTATAACATAAATTAAGAAAATGCCAAAAAATACAAGGACACACAATACAAATACAGTAGATATACAATGCTATTAGTCAAGTTGTATTTTTGTTAAATACATATCAAAACACAATAGAGAAATGGTGTTCTTTCATGTTCTTATCATCAGCTGGAAAACAAATTTCATTTTTCGAGGGAAGAAATATTTTTCTACAATTTATTGAAAAACGAATTGTAACATGTAGCTTCAGACAGGATAAAATTAGCCAGGGTAACACTCAAACAAATGATTTTACTTTTTATTTAGGTAGAGGGGATAGCATATTAATATTTCCTGAAAGCAGTTCTATGGGTGGGTTGAAATGGAGAGGCTGAAGTCAGGACAGAGGTATTATTTAAAGTTTAATTCCAAGATCTGGCACAGTAGAATGCGAAAAAATGTATTAAACAATAATTGTAATGTTCATTTTTTTTAATGGAAACAAGTGGACTAATATCACTTGATGGATTGAAAATCTCCACAGGGAAGTAAACAATGGTAGTAATTGGGGGCACAAGTGACATATGTATTTTCTCAAGAAATAATTATGGATCCCTTAATATTCAAAGTAAATATCTGGAAATCCTTCAGTTCCACCCTATCCATTGTTAAGAACAATTGTAGGAAGCTCCCACATCATGTTATTTGATAACAGCTGGTATTATAGAATTCTAAAGAGGATTAAACTTCAACTAAACTTGTTTAGCTACAAACTAAATATTTTTTTAATTTTAAATAGGTATGCATAGTTCTCAGATGAGATTTTTTATTAGAGAATTTTGACCAAAATGGCCTTAAGTTTACCCTCAGCTTGATGACACTTGAAACAGGTTTCTCCCTGACCTTTCTTAGAGCATTTACTTTAGAAAATTTTCCATTGTACATCTTCCTCTTCCCATTTGAGATGTAAATCTTCTATAAAGGGGTAATGTGGATCTGAAAGACCTTGGAGCTATCCTTCTGAAATGTAATCATCAAGAAAGATAGCTCTCCTTGTTCTCACTCTCTGCCTGAGGGAGGATGGGAGTCTAAAGTTGATAAAGGGTGATTATTAACAAGGAAAGATGGCCTAATCACAATGCCAAACCTCACCCTAACTTCTTCTGCACTTTCCCACTAGCTAAGCCAGGGCTTAAACATTTTTCCATCTTTCGTTTCAGGAAAGTAGAGTTTCCTCTCTTCCCATTTGCAACTGTCAGGTATAAAATTTTCCTTTTTGTTTAATTTGCACTTTGCAGCTCTTTCTTGGCAACACACAGTGGTGCATACGCAGATGGCTAATTCTTTAAATACATGTACCTAAGAAAAAAGAGCAAATTATAACTCAGAATTGATTATTGAAAAGCATATTTCATTCATGCAAAAAATTATAAACAAATTGACAAAACTGTAAAAAATTAATAATGTGATTTCTCAAATAAAATTTTTTGCAAAGATCAAGAGGGCAGTGGTTGGAGTGCATCCTACTCTGCTATGAAAGCTGTGAAATAATTGAGGAGAACCTGCATGAATGAAAACTTTGATCAATGAATATAATTTTTACATGTAGCCAAACAAGGCATTTCCAGCATTTCTGTCAAAAAATAAAAAAATAAAAAATAAAAAACAACATGTATTGGAACCAATCATATAAACTAAGAGAAAAATGGTGGAAGGAAAAGTAGGAAGAAAAAGACTTTAGAATATGACTATAATATAGAAGTCAATTTCAAGTCCTGGTTGTAGTATTCAAGTGGAGATTTCATCTACATCATTTTCTGTGGGCCTGATTTTAGCACTCTTAATAGATTGCACAGTTACTAATAATGATAAATCTCAATATGTTTTTCCACATTTATTTTAAAACACACTAAAATTCCAAGTTAGAAGCTTGCTTTATGAATAGTAGAAAAAATGATTTGTCATTAGTTAATTGAAAGTAATTATTCTCAATCTCTTCTAGGAAACATTGGTAATGACATTTAAATGTCTGACTCTTGATTATTCAATTTGAAAAGTACACATTTTTATCTAAACTATGTATTTCTCAAAGATAATACTGGTGCTTCATATTTAGGATGACAGGATGAATTTTCTTCCTCTCACTCCTGAGGCTTAGCAGAAATTACAATGAAGGAAAATATTGGAAACACTCAAAATCTTGGAGACAATGAACAGGAGCCAGGAAAGGCAGAACAGAACAATTTCAGCAAGCTAAGGATGTGAGGAAAAGATTAGCTGGTGGTGAAACTGGCAGGAGAAGCCAGAAACTAAAACATACATAAAGAAATAAAACAAAAAGTTACTGAGTTGTAAAAGAGAAAGTAAAACAGGCTCTTAAACCAGAGGTAGCAGTTACAAGGAAAGGTGGAAAGGGTGATCCTGGGAGAGGGGTTAACTGAATGTGGGTGTACAGAGCTGCCTTTCCTGTCTACCCTCAGACACCAGGGAGCTTAAAGTTTATTACAGAAGGATGGGGAATGTTGGACAGGGGAGGGGAGATGCAGAAATACAGGAAAAGAGATACTTGGGAAAGAATGAGATTGATTCTGGATACAGTTATTTCTTTTCAGTGTTCAGAAAGACTCCCAGGATTATCTGACTGGTTCCTTGTCAGATAAATATAGAATGGTGTGTGCAGGTGATAAACATGGGCCACTGAAAGTTGGCTTATGTGGAGCTTTAGTCTAAAATAGAAAGGGACAGTGTAGAGTGAATAGAGAAAATATGGAAACTGAGAAAAAATGCAATATGAAAATAAAAAAAATAAAAGACCCACAAAGAGAAACAAAGGGGAGGGGATGATCTCATACTCAATGATAATATAGGAATTAAGAGAAAGTTTCTCATTAATTTATATTTAGAGGGATCCTTGATATACGGAACAAACTGTTGAAGTGTCAAAGGCTCAAACAAGATAGCCTGATGGCAAGCATCACTTCGGGAAGCTCAATTCCTCATTGTACAAAATGGCAGCAGGAAACTTATGAAAGAGGAAAGAGAGATGGAAGCGAAGTCTATCCTTGGTAGCAAAGGAAATTAATAAACAAGGTATAATTTTTTAAATTATTTAAAAAAGTTGGTGGAAAAAATGCAAAGAAAAGCCATTAGACATTCCTTGGTTGCTCCTTGAGTTTCTTTCACAGTGCCATCTTCCTCTATATTCCTTGCCACCCCATTTCACACCTTATAAAGCACTAATTTAATGATTACTGGGAAATAGCTGTAGATTTGTTGTTAAAATAAGAAAATATATATAGTTTGTTCTTCTATCCCAGGTAATGAAAATGGTAGATAAGTAATTTTAGCCCATAAAACAAGAACCATTGAGTAGGTTGTATAAGAATCCCAATGAGGGGCTGGGATTGTAGCTCAGTGGTAGAGCAAATGCTTCGCATGCGTGAAGCACTGGGTTCGATCCTCAGCACCACATAAAAATAAATAAATAAAGAAACTGTGTCCATCTACAACTAAAAAAAGTTAAAAAAAAAAAAAAAGAATCCCAATGAAGTGGGAATCAAATAACAACAAAAAATAGTAATCATCATCATCAAATTAGAAAGTCTTGATTTTATTTTTTTACTTCATGAACATATGTCAGAAATATGTCAAATTGTGTACATTTTCTGCACAAAATTGCATAAACTCATTTGGAATATTGCTATGAATACTTGCCAAAATTTTTCTTTTTTAGGTTTCAATACACAGAAGAGAGGGGAGGCATTGGGTGATGCTAATTTTTATTTTTATAATTGTTTATAATGTGTAACAAAACCAAAATCAAATGCTTTCCTCTTGGCATTTCTGCAAGTTTTAGTAGTGTGAGATTTAAGTTAGCTTTTTGTGTAATCACAAAACAGTTCACAGATGAGCAAGACTAGTGTTTGTGGCTGGTATTTCATTATATTTTTTTGTCAAAGAATTTTCAACTGTTAACAACTTTAAATTATGAAACATATCTAAGTTATGAACAAAGTTGTTTTCATATTGTATACAGTGCTTCATATATGATGCAACCAGTAAATTTCTGCCAAACACCAAGATTTTGTTTTATTTTGCCTTTTGAAGCAATGCTTTTTTTCCCTTTACCTTGTGTTAAAGAGATCCTTTGAGGTTTAACTCAGAAAGCGGAGATTGGAAAAAACTTATACATTTAGGCATTAACTCCTTAATTTCCACAGTCATCACCAGTAAAATGCTTTTCTTACCATAATGATATAAGCAGAGAGATGTATCTTTAAATTGACACAGGTATCTACAATATTATCTCAACTTAAAGAGATTTAATTGAAATACTTTTCTTCCCATTTACTGTAATATTAACAAAATGGTATAAACAAAAATATTAACAGGAAAATTATATTGAAGATTTCAAATTACCTGAGAGACATAAAAAATAATATTAACTACACCAAGACTCATCTTAAAATCATGATACTAAAAATGGAATGAGAATGTTGCAAAGACCATCAAATGTGGTATCTTCCTTGAAAAGATATTTAATTTACTTTGTATAACAGTGCCTTAAGAAGCTGTGGTTTCCTACACCTTACATAACTGTGGAATTGCTAAGAGTTAGAAAATTGCTTTCTATAGTCTTTACTACACAAAGGTGAATTGTATGCTTGCCAGAGCAGAATGCTATTTTGTGCATAACTAATAGTTTTCAACCTGGTGCACAGAAGGTGAGGATATTTGATATTCTGTTGCTGCAACGGACACAAAAGATGGTAACAGTGTATTTTGCTCTGTGACACATCTCAAATCATTTACTTTTACATTTAAAAATAAAGATAACATCAAGTTCACAAAAGCTTATTTGCTTTCAATTCCTATGCAGTTTGGGCTAAACAATAAGTTTTCAGCAGCATCATTTTGTCAATGTTTTACATAATACTTTAGAGTTTCAAAGCGACTTCAGTAACGTTATAGATATCCAATACTCAAATATCATTGAAAGTGTTACAATTGGTTTAAGATTTATAAAAGTCATAAATATCATAAACAAAAGATTCTCAGTTAAGAAACTTTTCTCTCCACCCTATATATGCATAATTCCTGTTATTCAACGATCCCATTTTCCCTTCATAAGATAAGTTGTGAATATTGTAGCTTAAAATGATTATAGTTCACTGCAGTTTAATTTGAAATAATTGTAATCACATATATAATATAATTAAATTAATCCTGATTAAAGCCAAAGCTAGATCTCTAAAATATAAAATTGAATCTGTAATCTTCTTCTTTACTTCCTTTGTCTTCAATTATTTTTCTTTCACCTGAAAGAGATGGAATTATCCTTTGTCATATTTTTCATCCTGGTGGGAGTGTCCCATTATAAAAGAGATTTTCTGGAATGTAAAAGCAATCTTTTACATTCAGGCAAAAAATTTACATCCAACTTTGAATTAAGTGAGTTATATAGGAAGGTGAGGGTAGCGATATTTGCCAAAGGAAGCCAAAGTCAAGAGGGAGCTAAATAGGATCTGGAATGAAAGGTCTCCAAATTGAAAATCGAGTGCAAAATTTCAAGTTAGCAGTCTGTCAGTTATTTCACAAAAACCATATTTGTATGAGCTCTGGAGGAAAGGACTGGGCTCTATTCCTCCTTAACTCCACTGTATAATATCATGGAAGACAACAATTAAGTGTTTATCAAACAGAACATCTTTGGTAGATTTTATAAACGGATTAATGTTCCTACTGAACAAAGTTAAGGAAATGTAGTGTTCTAAAATTGAAGGTATAAGGGAGAGCATCAGTCTATAAAGATTTTTTTTTTTAAAACAAATGTAACTTCAACATACATAAGAGATTAGAATGCAAAACAAAAGTTCTGGGAATAAAATATAATGTCCATCTGTTGAGGAGAATATGAAAAAAAATAGAATACAAAATAAAATTTACATAGCCGATCTCAACTCTCATCTGAAAAGAATGCATTTGCCATTGTCTCCCCTGATAACCAATAAAATAAATAAATTGTCTAGAAGAGAAGAACGGCAATCAGCAAAGAAAGAGGGAGGTTTTTTACTTTCTAGAAATTGAAAGTAAAAGTGATTGATTTTTTTCTTATAATAATAGTAGGCAGAAGAAAAATATATATGTTATTGTCCCAGGGTTTTAAGTTGGTCAAATCATGTTAGATCTAGTCACACCCAGAAAAGATGCTATGAAGGCACTATTTAAAAAACTCACAATTAATTTGGAAATACAAGTTAAAATACAAGTTCCTAAAAGTAGAAAGACCAGAACATCTCAGAATATTTCTCAAGTTAAGATTTGCTTTATGGAAAGTTTCTTAGGCATGGACATCTACCCCTCATTAGGTACAGTTTCCCAATATAGGCAGATTATTCCATTAAACAATGGAATGGACATCTACCCCTCATTAGGTACAGTTTCCCAGTATAGGCAGATTATTCCATTAAACAATGTCTTCCAAATATTCATAATTTTCAAGAGCCACACATAGTTTAGGGCAAGTTTACTTTTTATTTTTTCAGTGCTGGAGATTGAACCCAGGGCCTCATGTATGCTAGGTAAGCACACAACCACTAAACTACCACCTTAACCCTAAGACAATTTTAAAGTTTGTCCTTTATTTCTCAATGTGCAGAAATTACTGGACCAATTGGAATTTTGTGGGGAGACTGTATTTTCTGACACATTTTAGTCTCCTTGACAATAGTAACCAAAGATAAACTGATAAAGCTTTCTCTTTTAAAAATATAGGTAGAAGCCAGACGCGGTGGCGCAAGCCTGTAATCCCAGCACTTAGGGAGGCTGAGACAGGAGAATCGCGAGTTCAAAGCCAGCCTCAGCAATGGCAAGGTGCTAAGCAACTCAGTGAGACCCTGTCTCTACATAAAACACAAAATAGGGCTGGGGATGTGGCTCAGTGGTCAAGTGCCCCTGAGTTCAATATACAGTGCCAAAAAAAAAATATATATATATATATGTATATATATATACACACACACAAACACACACATACATATATATATGTATATATATATATGTAGAATGTCTTTAAGTTTACTTTGACAAGATATTGCACAAATACATTTCATTTGTAACAATTTGGATTAGCTGGTGGTTGCTAAGTGTTTACGCATACGTAAGCAGATGCAAGTGCAGGGTCAAAATACTTGATAAACATAAAAGTGCATTCCCTGACACAATAACCTCATGTTATACTTGTACTTATTCTTACACTATGACCCTGTGTTCACGTTACAGAAATGAAAATTCTTCATTCCTCAATATGCACTATCATATTTCTAATTTCTTTGACAATATGCTACAAGTGTTTGGAAAAAGTTTATTTCTATGTTATTTTACATGTAAATATATAACAATTCATGTTAATGTTAATGTTTGATGATTACTAAGGCTTTGAGAAAAAAGAAATACAATAGATTTTACTCCAGATTATGATCCTTATAGATCCTTATAAATCATTTTGAAGCTCATAAATTATTTTTGACCTTGAGACACCTAAAAACTTACAATAATAAGAGTTTAACGCCAGAGTGTCAACGTAAGGTTATAGAAATACAATAAAGATGCTTTTCATTTTAATTTTCCTTTAAGGCATGATTTAAGTTCTTGGAGAATTTACTAATTTTGAGACTCAGACTATCACCTGCGTGTCTGCGTATAAACATAACATGCATGGGGGATAAGCAGGATAGAAAGAGATAGTGACTCTACACATGCACTTGAGGATTCCCTGCCTTTCTATCTACTCTTACTTCATATTCTTGTAAAAAATAAGAACACTTTTGGTCTGGGATTGTAGCTCAGTGGTAGAGCGCTTGCCTCACATGTGTGAGGCACTGGGTTCGATCCTCAGCACCACATACAAAGCAATAAAATAAAGACATTGTGTCCATCTACAACTAAAAAAATATTTAAAAAAATAAGAACACTTTCGCTGATTTTATATGTAAAATAATAACTGTGTCTGCACTGAAATTCAGCCAATTCTACATGTTCATCGACAAAGTTATATAAAAGCACTTAAGACAAATATTTGTTAAATAGATTAAAGAGGATGATTGAATGTTTGGAGCACACTGGGTCCTAGTAACATAAAGGGAATATATGATAAATACGTAAAATTTTAATAATTTAAATATGAATACTCTCTCTGAGGGACCAACTCAAGAAAATATCATGTTGTATCTTGCTATGCTTGATATTCAAACAAACTGGACAAAATCAAGTTGCTGAATATTATTGGTATATACATGGATAAATTTAAAAAATGTTTTTTCATTAACATTTAATACTGAAATGACTGCTAGTGAGTCAGTATTTTTCTTTTTTTTGACAATTCACTTAACAGAACTATAGTAGTTATTAATTCTATCAAAGAGATTGCCCTAATTACTTAAAAAATATTATTAAGATATTATTATTTTTTTACTAAAGCAGTCAGTAAACACAATTTTTGTAGGCAGGGCTTTTTTGACCTTTAATTCGATTTCTCTGATAATTCAGTTTTTCATCAGGTGGTAACAAAAATATCAAATCCATTCTCACAACTCTTTTTAAAGCTGTATAAAAAGCAAGGTTTAGTGTTCTCAATTTGTAGACATCTCAAGCTAACATCAATTCCTTTTATATATTAATACATAGAGAAAAAGAAACTCTTATTCAGCTCAATATTATGAGGGCTAAAACTCACAGTTTCTATTTTATCTAATTTCTTGATAATTTTTTTACCTTACTTTCCCAGAAGAATGAAGATAGAAAAGTTCAACATTTTATTGGACATGTTATTAAGAGTACTTTTTGGACAAATCCAGAAACAGGTCTACACATTACCCTCAAACATTTCGCACAGACATATCAACTGAAATGATTGTTTTACATCTCAGAACTCAGTTGGTATCCATCTATTTTATGCTACCCTCAAGTGATACACATAGATTTAAGAATCAAAATGCCTTATATTAAACAGTAATGAAAATAGCAAAAAATAAAAATACAAATAAAAAAATAAAAAATCACAGTGTTCATTTTGCCTCAACACAAAGTATCTCTCTCCAAGATTCATTAAATATCTGGTTTTGCTAATGTTTGAAATCCCTTAAATTGTTAGCAGTTGTTGTGTGGAGCTTGTGCTAAGGGCCGATAATTCCGGATTAGTCACTAAAGGAGATTTATTGTTCTTTTATGCAAAACTTCTAGTTTTCTTCAAAACATTTGAAAACTCTTTGCAGTGTTCTATTTATATTTATCAGTGCCTTTAGATACCCAAATTATACTTGTATGCATTTTTCATCTGCTTTCCTTCCTTGCTTTCTGCCCTGTGTCCTTTTTGTCCTCCCTCCACCCACCCACGCACCTTTCTTTCTTTCTTTCTCTGTCTTTTCTTCTTTCTTTCTTTCTTTCTTTCTCTTTCTTTCTCTTTCTTTCTTTCTTTCTTTCTTTCTTCCTTCCTTCCTTTCTTTCTTTCTTTCTTTCTTTCTTTCTTTCTTTCTTTCTTTCTTTCTTTCTTTCTTTCTTTCTTTCTTTCTTTCTGTCTTCTCTCTCTCTCTCTTTCTTTCTTCTATTTTTAAAGATGTCCAAAACTTCCTGGCAATTTCAAGGTAAAACTTGAATGTTGTGAGTTCTACATTTTGGTGTTACTCTCCCAAAATGATCTTATTTTAAAATTTATTAAGCAGTATTAGTCAAAACCATTGCTTAAATTAATGAAACATGAAATAAATGTTTAACAGAGAGAAAAAAATTTAAAAGGATTAAAACCCGCATTTTGATGGGTTTTTAACTCTAATTGACTTTCTTTAAGAAAGAAATCACTTCTACAACTAAAAGAAAGAAATCACTCCTACAATTAGAATTTTTATTTCAATCATTCAGGTCTCCTTTAGTAGTAAAATTCTATGATTGCATTTGAATATACTATTGAACTCTATCTATGCTGTGTATCAGATATTTTTTAAACGTTCATGTTTGTTTCTTAGGATCTGTGATGAACAAAGTGTTAGATAAACTCCTTGAATCCAGGGATTATGCCTTCTCTGCCTGAAATCCACAGCATGTGCTTGATATGCTGGATTGTGGAAGATCAATACATGCTATCAGACACGCAGTGTGCCCCTCTAAACAACTGAAACAGTGTCCCCGGGGAAAGAACAGGCTTCCTAGCAAAGCCTAGTACTGAATGGTGGTGGGTCACACCAATGATCCATAAAGTGCAGAAGTCTTTTCTACTAGAGTTTCTTGTGTAGTATTTGATATATCCTTATCACCTCTACCTTGACCCTTTTTCCTGGTAACCGCCTTTTTCCCAAATTAGAACCAGGAGGAATCTTGGAGACTGACTATACTTCAATCCATTCCCCTCACTGATGGAAAAGAGGTCAAGAATGGGACACAAGAAAATTTTCTAATTACTTTTGTCTACTCGATCTCACAGAAAGCCTACTAGGTAGTAGAAATTAGATTTATTGGAGAACAAACTTATAAGAACAAAGAATTCTTGAATTTAAAAAAACAATTACTTTATAAATTAGTCTTATTTGTCCAAAACAAAGCTTTTTTAATAGTAATTCCTATTCAAAGCTTAGGTAATAAGGACTATCCGACATTTAATTACCTCCAGACTTTTTATGACTAATTCAAGGAACTCCCATATGGTTTATTCAATTATTTTTCATGTAAAAATACATTGTAAAAATTAGCATTATTATCATTAGTTTTATAAGAAGACTTCTTATAAAATATAATACACAATGAATTAATTATACTTGGTGAATCATTTTTGTTATTTTAAGATTTTTGAGGGGTATTTTTCTACGTGTTTATTTTTAATAAGATACCTGGAAATTTAAACAATACTTATAACATTCCTTCTTCAAAATGATCCATGTTTTTGGCCATTTTACAAACACAACCTCATTTAACTTAAGGATTTACTAATGCATTACTAAATATACGTCTGTTCAAAATGTTCTTTATCAGGAGAAGTTAAAAATATTTCCAATCTATTTGTACAGAGATTATCATATCTAAAATTTTTCTGAGATTTTTCCTTAGTCTGTTAGGGCTAACACATTTCCTTCCATCCCTTTTTGGCCTCCTCCCTCATTGTCTTCCTTTTTCCTACTCTTCTTGGGAGAGCAGAAGAACTGAAGCTCAGCTGGATTGCACCTGTGTGGTTCTGAAACACTTGATTCCATTTTGGTAAATAGTCTCCATTTATGTAAACTTATGCCTGTTACAACAGACATGTCGTTGACCCACTTTGGTGTAGAAGTCAAGAGACCGGTTCCATGACAGTGCCATAGTGAGCAAACCTTGAAAAGATTCTATAAACTGGCTTCTGAACTTCACCACCAGTTTCCTTCTCAAATCCCAGAATGCCTTCCCATATGTACTTCCCAAAATTTGCCCTGTCAGATGAATAAGACATGGAATCATAGTGGGAAATCTTCATGTTGGTGTTACAATCTCAAAGGCCTGTTCTAACACCAGTAGGTATTTTATATAGTACGACAGGAATTAGGATAAATAAGAGATACATAGTGTCCTTATAGGAGGAGACAAATAGAAGACTTAAAAGGCAATTGTCATATGTTAAAACTCAGAGCACTAAGCACAACCTTTAACAATAGTCTTAACCGTTAAAGAGTGAATATCAGACAAAGAGGCCATAAATCAGTCTGAAAGAAGGTACAGCCAAGACATTCAGGGCTTTTGCAAATGTATAGTGGACTGGAGGGATCATCATTTGTAGAAGCCCTATAAAACTATGGTCCTTATATCAGGGAAAAAGAGTAGTTCAGTTGGAAAATAATGGGGGCGGGGATTGGGGTTACAGTTATCCTAAAGATCACATGTACCAAAGAAAATAATATTACCCAATCTTTTTCTTCATACCTTCGTGGAATATACATTCTGAAATTAAAATATGATCACAGCCATTAATTTTGCTTTGCTCAAGATTGAACCCAGGGCCTTTCACATACTAGGCAGGCATCCTGACATCAAGCTACAACCCAGTGTCCTTAACTTCTTTAAAAACTGTCTCAGTCACTCATTTCTCAAAGAAACCAATCCAATCTTTTATCAATATTTCAGTAGAATTGTATTTTCAAAATGGTATTGACATTTAAACCAATCTGAAAGGAGATCAAGATAGATAACATAAAACATAGAAAGATTGCCTCTCTTTCTGTCTGTGTTAATATTTAAAAGATCATACATTACAGGGGCTGAGAACATTGACCTGGAAACTGGGCAGCTTGGAAGAACTCAGAGTTGTGTCCCCAATTAGTTCTATGACATTGTAAAAGCTACTCAGCCACTCAACCCTCATCTGCAAAATGTGGGCAATTGTGGAACACGCCAAGTGTGCAGAAGATTGCCTGACCACAGAGCAAGCATTCAGTACGTGTTAGGAATCACCAATTTTACTTAAATTATAGAGCTGATGTAGTGAAAATGGTCACAGTTATGAGAAAAAAGCTATAATAGTATTTTTTGTCTGAGTAACTATTTGATCACAGAATAATATCTTATTCCAGGTATTACTTAATTGTGGACAGCCTAGAAGGCAGAAAATTATAAGGGCTTAATTTAAAGTCATCTCAGTCAAATAAATTAACATATTTTTATAACTTCCTACATCATAGTAATAAGCTCAGGGCAATTCCAGAATGTGTAGGTTGAGGTGAGGAGGCAGCCCAGAAGGAAACTAAATATAATGTAAACAAATTCAAGGATTATAGCAGTTAATAGAGTGATGAAATAAGATTGCATCTTCAACTTAAGGGAATGCCATAAGATAATTTAGACAAATTGGACAGTTAACAAATATGTTCCCATAATGCCAAAGTACTGATATTATTTCATTTTCTTTCTATCCTTCAGAATCATCCATACAATATTCATCAAATAATGAAGATGTATTCATATTAACTTGTGACAAGACCTAACATTTTCTTCACTTCAGAGAAAACCCAATTGCCTCACTACCTGTAAGAAATCACTACTTGAAAAGAACCACTAAAGTAAATTACAGCTAGAAAACTGTTCCACTAATCTAGTCCCAAATTAACCCTGACACACTTTTGGATACTGACATATCACAAGGGATATAACTGAACACACTTAGGAGTGATAACATTTTTATGACTACTCACCTAGTAGATGAAAGTATGTTACTTAGTCCAGTTTTTAAAAAGCTGAAAAGTCTCTCAAATTTTCCCATCACTCTAATTATTCATTGTCTTTAAACATTTCTCTTTATATATGTATGTGGTTTATCAGTTTCTATTCAATCATTTTTTTTCTTTTTTTTTGGTACTGGAGATTGAACTCAGGGGTACTCGACCACTGAGCCACATCCCCAGCCTTATTTTGTGTTTTATGTAGAGACAGGGTCTCACTGAGTTGCTAAGTGCCTCACCACTGCTGAGGCTGCCTTTGAACTCGCGATTCTCCTGTCTCAGCCTCCCTAAGTGCTGGGATTACAGGCTTGAGCCACTGTGCTCGGCTTCAATCATTTTTGATAAAAAACAATCATGAAAGAAAATTTTTTAAAAGTTTCAATCACCATAGCCATAAATATCAATATTTCATGTTAAAACCATTTTCATGCATCTTTATCTTAAAATTACTCTTGTTCTAGAAAGAATACAAAAATTGCACCTTCTAAGTGTGTCATAATTTTTGGAAAGACTTGGCATGAATTAGTGTTTTTTCTTGAATGAAACTAAGAAGTATCTTCTCATCATATTAGAACAAGTTAGTAATTGAGCCGGAATTGTGCTTTTACGTTCTAGCAGTTTAATTTGTATGTCAAGTGCTCACAAAATAAATTATCACTTTTTTATGGAACATGGCTTTATATTACAAATATGCTCAGAGTTTCATTAAAGGGTGCTTGACAATAAATTCAGAAAAGATAATAAGTAAACCAGTTTCTACTACTTTTCCAGAAAAATCTGAATACCTTTTGTTATGTTCCTGAGTTCATGTTCATTCAGAAGTAGGCCAGATCAGATTAGCTGTTTCTTCTTTCTCTTGCCTTTTTTTTTTTTTTAAGTTTTGTAGAAGGGAAATTAAACTGCTATTTAATTTGATTTGATCATTTCTGTCTTAACTTGTTCCTTCTCTTATATTGCTATATTTTAGGTTCATAGTTCAATTAGCAAAATTATAGTGTTGTTTTCCTATGGTGAGTGCCTTTTAAATAAAACAATTTAACCGAGAAACTGCTTTGTGAATGATTACATTGATCTCAGCATGCATTCTATTTCTTTCTGGTTTGCCCAATTAGAGACATAGAAAAGGCTTAAGACTCCTATTAATTCTACGAACTTTTCTGTTTAACACTGGCATTAAAATCTTATACCTAATCTCATAGAAGGTGTTCCTATCTCTATATACAATATATCGCCCTCCTGTCCATCTAATAATTAAAAACATGAGCTTTTGCAATGTGCACATGATTTCCCTTTTGCTGCTATGAATGTCCCACTGAGTGAAACTCCTTTTATCTTAATAACAGATGAAGAAATGTACAAAAGTCAATGTATTCACACATGTTAGATATTATGAGATCAAGACTTTATTTTTCTTATTAAGGAATCATTGTTATTTGGATTTAATATCATTTCTCATTTTTTACCTTGAAATATTGTTTACTTCATTAAATAATGATGGTATTAGTGAGTAGTTCCCTCACCAATATGTGTCATGTTGACATTGGCAGCATAAACTTTTCTAAATATTTTCATGGTTATTTATTATACAATCCATCTTTATTGACTTATTTCACTGTTCTAACAAAAGTCAAGACATGAGAAAGAAGTACAGAAGACTGTACTCACTGCATTTTTAAATTTTCTAACCAAAGCCCAATGAACAATAAGTATGCCCTGACACATTCTTATGACACAATAAGGGTTGGGGAAAAGTTTCCATAGGTTGTCTCTTGCTCCTTGAACATTTTCTCTCTGAAAACAGTGCAACGCATAGAAAATTCTATGGGAGAGAGGTGTTATCTACCAGGCAATAGCTAGAAAAGGGAAAATGAAAGAACAGGGTACATTTTGCATATCAATGAAGTCCAATTTTTATTCTCAGTAATATGTGATGTTTTATGAGAGTTTAACAGAATATTTATAAAGTGACACTAGTTAGAAGACAAGCTAAATTTTATTTATTTTAAGATATTATGAAGTTAAGAGTTACATAGGTAATATGTAGACATAAAAAATACCACTCAGCTTACAGGTAAAAAATAATGAACACGTGTTTCTCCCATCTAGCCCTAAATAGGATACTCACTGACCCCAGAAACCTCCTGAGTACCTTTCTCCTGCTGATTCCTAATGTATTTACAACCTCACCTTCATTAAATCAATATTGATACTTTTTATCTTATATGTATTTACCCTAAAATTCATTATTCAAAACTATTTATTTTTAGCTTCTCATAGATGACATCATGCTTTATTTTTCTACATCTATATTATCCTTCCCTGTGTATTTTACTATTTAAATGCATACACAGTTATATTAGAAGCAATAATTCATTTATGAGCATGACAAAATTTATTCTTCTATTCTCACGTTAATGGTAATTTGGGTCATTCCTACATTTTTTTCACATGAATGCTGTGAATTTTCTTGTGCATGTGTTCTGGTGAATGTATGAATAATTGAATTACTGAAGAGTATGGAACCCATATCTTCAATTTAACCAGAAAATCCCATATTTTCCCCACAGAAATTCATGAGAGCTTCCATTGTGCTATATCTTTAGCAGCATTTATTATGATCCAGTAGAAAAAATGTATCTGTCAGTGATAAATGGTATTACCAAACCACATCCTGTAATTGATTTACATTTTCTTAATTACCAATATCATTTTGTCACAAGTCTAATTCTTATATATGCATCAGCCAAAAGAAATATTGAGCACATGTGTACATGTTGAGTTCAGAAAAACTACTGCAGCTCTATTGAGATCCAAAAAGGCAGGATGAACAAAGTGTCCTCTGAATTTTTAAAACTAGAGGCAAGGAGGCTGGAGTGTATGCTCTTGCATTTAGTTGTAGGTTATGGACCCACAAAATTAGGAAGTAATATAATCCCCCTGATGTTTCTGGCTCTTTTCAAGCAATGAAATTCCTGCTGGTGTAGATCATCTTCCACAGGAGAGTAACAAATAGGCCATTAGAGGGAAAAGCACACACTGAAGCAGAAAGGCTCACAGAAATAATCAAAAGAATTCCAGGTCTTCTGAGCAGATAATCCACAACATCCTCCATAGGAGATCAGTGGTAGCTTGGTGTGCTGAAAGGGTTCTAAGCAAAGATCTTTACTTAGAAGATTTTCTCTAAAGCTATCTTTAAGGAATATCAAAATCCAATTGTAAGCTTTATTTTGATCAGTCACATCAGGGAACACATAGAAACTATATATATCTAATATGAAGATAAATTCAAACTGGAAAGAAATAGAAAAACCCAAATTGGAAAAATTGAATTTATATTTTAAAATTCTCTCAGTAGCCATGATTGACAGAAATCAAGTTATCAAACAAAAAATATTGTATTGATTTTAAAATTCATTTATATAAATGCAGAAGATTCTTGACTTAAGAGAAATTGATGGATTCTAATTGACCACATCTGTAGGTAAGGCCACACTATGGTGAATTTGCTAAAATAAGATAATGAAATAATAGATTAATAAAAGGAAACTGACCAAATCAATTGAGCTCCATTGTTTCACTGATATGACATCATGGTAATACTTGCTTTGGAGTGTCATGTGTTTTAAGGGACAATGTAAAACAAAATCAGAGCAAACAAGAGTATCAGTATGGGGAAGGGATTTGAAAGGAGGTGAGGTGAACCTGGAATAGGAAATCATTAAGAAATAATTTACATAGGAGCTGGGGCTGTAGCTGTAGCTCAGTGGTAGAGCACTTGCCTAGCATGCATGAGGCACTGGATTTGATCCTCAGCACCACATATAAATAATAAATGAATAAAGATCCATCAACAACTAAAAAATACTTAAAATAAAAGCTTGTCACATCATTTTAAAAAAAGAAATAATTCACATCAGTAGTTAAAATGTTTTCATAGACACTTCTTTAGAAGTAAAATCAACAGGACCATATATTGAACTTTCTATTTTGATATTTAACAAATACGACAAACCAAATACCTTATGCCATGAAGTTCTTATTCATGAAGTAGAATGTACTCAGCTCTCCTTAGGAGACTTTATGTATCTCTTCTCAGTCAGAATTGCCTCTTCTAGAGTGAAACATATCCTCATATTTACTTTTTTCTTCTTTTTATCCAGGTTCTGCACTAATGTATTTATAAATAATATTGTTTACTTTTACTTGCACTTGAATTTTATATAAATGGAATGATACTACATATGTCTGGGAATTTGTGTCTTTCACTGTTAGATTCTTAAAGGTTATTTTTTATTTTGTGTAAAGTTGTAATTCATTCATTTTTATTGCTATACAGTTTGCCATTTTAAAAATAAACTACAATTTACCAGTACATATTACAGTGAATTGACATTTGAGCTGTTTTGAGTTTATTGCCTATGATGAGCAATGCTGCTATGATATCCCTTTATCTGTACCCTGTTCACAGATGCGTGGAATTCTTTAGTGTATACATCTAGGAGCAGAAATGCCAGGTCATTTCACTTTGGGATTTCAATTTATTCTGCCTGCTATGTTTCTCTTAGCTTGTTTCTTCCTTCTTTTATATCTTGATTACTTTTTTGTCATTCTATTCTTTTCTTTCTCTGCAAGTTATGGACTCTTTTACTGTTAGTTTTAATAGATAATCTAAAAATGAAAGCTATGCATACTGAACTTATCACAGTTTAATCAACACCAGTCATTATTTTTACCCTCTTAGCAGATACTTCGGGTAATATAGAACTCTAACAGATTTTAACTCTTTAACATACACTATATAGTCATTTTTAAAAAAAAATTGTCATTAAAAACATAGTAAGCAACCAGGAGTAAATTTCTACTCTTTAATAAGCCAGATTTTGGTTCACTTACAAACATTTATCCCTCACTTTCTTCACTGCTTCCCCCAACCCCAAATTTGGGACAATTTCTTTTCCCTATATTATTTTGTCATTAAGATCTTCTGGTAGAATATGCATCCATTATGTCCATCTTTTCCTGAAAATTGAATAATTTATCATTTTTGAAAGACTTTTACTTTATATAGGCTTCTACATTGAGAATATATTTCAGTACCCCAGCTATTTAATTCCACTATCTTTATAGCTTCATTGTTGCTTTGGTGATAAAAAAAGATCATCTTGTCAACATCTTTAAAAGTACCCTATTTTTCTTTCAAATTTTCTTTTTGCTTCTTATTTTCTGAAGTAAAATTTACTGATTTGCTTAGGCATGGAAGTCTTTTTAGTATATGCTATTTGGAATTTGCTGGGTTTCATGAATGTATGAATCTGTATCTCTAAACAGTTCCTAACAATCCTTAGAATGGTTTCTTAAATACTGTTTTGCCTGAGACTTTCTCTTCCTGTTCTTCTGGGATCTCTCCACAAAATGTGTCAATATCCTCATTCTTTATCCATGCCTCATTTTGTTGTGGAAGCACTCAGCATTTTCCTTTCTCTGTCCTGTACATGGATAATTTCTTCTGAGGGATCTTTTAGTTTATCAACTATCTATTCAACAACAATCTACTCTTAAACCTGTTCAGTGACATTTTAATTACAATAGGTTTTTAAAGTTTTCATTGTGCTATTTCTCAGATATGCTTTGTTACTTTTTTGTAACTTTTTAAATCTCTGAAATCTTTGAATATTGTCTTAAATCATTTAAAATTTAACTAAAACAAATTTTATTTGTATTTTTTGTATGACTCTTCTGCTAAGGCTATATGAAAAAGGAAACTTTCTTCAAAATCAAATGACACCTCATAATTACAACAAACAATAAATAAACATTTTGACATTTTTCCCCCTTTTCCTCCTTCATACCAAATTTTTACACTTTTTATTGCTGATTTGACACCTATTTTAACCATATTAATGGGGCTTTATATTCACTACTTATCTGGTGTTTTTCTAAGAAGTTGTATTGAAGGGACTAAGAAGACAAGTTGGGAATGAGACCGGAATGTTCATGCTCATGGCTGTTCAGCTTTATTTCACAAGGGTAAGTGTCAGTTATAGGATTGCCAACCCATCATCCAACAGTGTGTGCTATAGCTATGGTCTCTGGGAACAACATTCTGTGACTCTCTGGGCCAAAAGAGGATACTAGCTCTCTGGCTGTGAGACCAGGGACACCACACCAGTAGGGATCATTTGTCCTTACCTATACTCAGAACTTGACATAACTCTCCCTTGATTAAACTTCCTCCACCAGTTTCTCGTTAATATTTTCTGTTGAGACCTTGCTTAGTGTAAATTTAGAATGACATATTTTTCATTGTTTTTCTATCAATAAATATTCAATAGTATATGTATTTCGTATACACTCATTAAGTATATAATGTACATAGATATATTATTTTACCATATTTAATTTCTGTATGCATATATGTCACTGGTCAGTAATTATGTATTCAATTAGGTTAAATTATGAATATATATAGTTATATAAAGGTTAAAATTTTATGTTTAGAAAAAGATAGTAAATTACAATACTTAAAACAATGTTAAAATTAAGAAATCTAGATCACATATTAAATATTATGTTAAATATTGGAAGGGATACTATAAATCTGAGATTTCAGGCCAACTATATTTGTAAGATGATAGTAGTAGTACAAGAAATGAGAAGAAAAACAGATGTTTATATTTCATTTGCTTTTTGAGGAGTTGGTAAAATGTGCCAATGTACTGACTAGATATATGACCTGCAAGAGTTGAGCAAAAGCGAGGCAGATCAGGATCTGACATGATTTTGGGTCTGATTTGTGCAGATCAAATTATGAAATGAGTTATATCAAGACAATAAACTTGTAAGAGATGGGCCACAGATACCTATTCAAGGCAAGAAACATTTTCAGAGGAAAGATGAATAACCAGGCAAAAATAGGGTCAAAAATAAATGTGAGATTTAAGTATAAATGAAGCATCTCATCAACTCAGCACCTAATCTGCTAATCTGTAAGTGTTTTAATTTCCTTCTATGGCAGTGAATTAACGGACCCCCTTTTCACCTAAACTGAGTTCTTTAACTTGTGTACCAGATCCTATTTCTATTTACTAGAACACTGGCATGAACACTGTCTCTGCAATTATCCCCTCATTCTTAGAAGTCTAAACTTCTTTTCTTTCTCTATGAAGCCACATTTTAGTACGTAACCATGCCACTATACTACCATTAAAAAAAGGCTCACTTGATATAATAACCTTCAGGTAGATTTGCTTGTATTTTTCATGAGTCATCAATACTTTCCTCTAGATTTGTTGGCATATCTTTCTAAGTCTTGCATGTGTTAGCCTTGCCTGCAGATTGATTTTGCCTAATGGAATGCCAGTTAATGTGCATGAGAAACAAATGATACATGTAATGTCTACTCCTTCAGCCTGCACCCTAGAATGAAAACCTGAGAAACAAAGATGAAGCCAGCTGGAAACCTGCAGTATCACCAGGTCAAGACAAACTCAATATAAATCAGCCAAACAGCCATTTCTCAGACAAAGGAGTGTAAAAGTAAATGCTTAGTGTTGTAATCTATCAAGATGTTGAGGCTCATTGCTCCACAAGCAAACCTCTTACTTTGTTCTCTATTCCTGTTGTCACTTGGCTGTCCATTTTTGTTGTAGATTATATCCATAACCTTTTATGAAACTACTAAGGTTGAGGTAATTGAAGACCAAAGATGACTATTTTGAGAAATGTAGTCAAACACTGATCTTTAAATACCTTAACAGAGATGTCAACTATTTCAGAGCAGCTTTTCACTTGATCTGGGGCAGTCTGTTCTCCTTATCATTCTCCTGATTTGCTAATGCTGATTTTTATTCTCCCTCTTCCTTTTCCTGGGGTACCAGTGCTGGTAAACTCCAAGATTTGGTTCTCAGTAATTCACTCTTCCCCATATGAGTTCACATTTCTCTCTCCCATGTAACTTATTTCCAAGATAATTTTAATCTTATATTCTGATGTTTTCGATCATTTATGAACGATTGTCAGATTGACACATCTACACGAAGTCTTTACTTTGGGCTCACTTCCAATCCTGACAGAACCTCAAAATTACCAGGTAAGTCATCAGCTAAGATAAATACCATGTCTTGCACAAGATGTGACTCTGAGAAACTAAGGTTAGTGTATATAGGTCCTCTCTCTGTTATCCCTTTTCAAAACTTTCCAAAAATCCAAAAATATTATACGATAAAACATTATTTAAAAAAAGATATGAGAACCTTCTTTTGTAAGGCATTTCAATAATTTTTTTTCAACATTGGCAATGAGTAGAGTTACATCAGTCTTAAGGTAGTAGAATAGGCCATTTCACAAAATATACATTGTTTTCCTCTTTTAAATGAATGAATCTGAAGATCATGAGCCCAAGGCAGAAAAAGAAAGAAAGAAGGAAAGAAAGAAAGAAAGAAAGAGAGAGAGAGAGAGAGAGAGAGAGAGAGAAAGAAAGAAAACAAATAGTAAAGATGGAATGAAACGGACATCATAGCCTTAGCTTCACGTATGACTGCATATATGATGTGATTCTATATCATGTGCGGCCAGAGAAATGAAAATTTGCTCCATCTGTGTACAATGAATCAAAATGCATTCCGCTATCATGTATACCTAAGTAGAATAAATAAATAAGAAAACAACAACAAAAAAAGAAAACAAATAATAATGCCAACCCTTATACATCTAGTACCTTTAAATTGGTACAAATCATAGAATGCTGCATGAAATTACCATTTGATATCTACCTTGATGTAAAAAAATGTAAATTCTTGGATCTTTTAAAAATTATAATTTTCTTCCACAAAATATGTAAATGTTTAGTGTAAAAATGAGTACAAATATGAAATTTCTAAGCACTGTTTAATACACTTTTTCCTCATCAAATAGTCATAAATGATTTCTAACAAATCTAATATAAGAAAATGTTAAGTTTAATCTTTACAGTTTATCACACATAATAAAAATTCCAGTTATCTAACATATTTATGTGACAAGGATGCATGTAAAATTACTATTGCTTTGCTCTAGAAACAATGTTTGCAATTTAAAAAAACAGCAATTAAACATTCTTGTAATTTTAGTATGCATCTACACGTTTTCAGTATATACCATTCCAGCAAAGGCCTATTTGCAGTTCTGTTCAATTGCATAGTCTGTGATTCCTTCTCTTTTCTTTCCCTGTTTCAATGAAGTTTCCCCTTTGTCTCATACATTTCTTTTGACACTAAAGCTATGTATTTTATTCTATTGGCGGCTTGTCCTGAGGATAATTGTAAAATCTGTCTTTTTCCAATTATGAGAGGTGTTCTATAAATTCTTTGGGGTATATTCATTTTGAAATGTGTGCCCGTAACTCCCATTAATGTTGCCCATTTAAACTTGATCTATTGCTTTCCTTTTTTCTCTGACTCCAGCCTCTCCTTAATGCAGTTTTGTTTATAATCTCCAAATTATCCTTTAACCAGAAGCAGTCTCTCACAAATGCTTTGCATGTAGGTCATTTGTTAAATTGTAAACCAAAGTTGTATAAAAACAACTTTTTTTTGAAAGGTTGGATATTATTCTTTTTCAGATGCCATAGTACTACAATATAAAATGCACTATTTGAGCATGGTCAGCTGAGAAGGAGTAATGTTGCACTAAAACATGCTTAGCTTTACAAATAACTTGCTTGGTGATCAATGAAACAGTGACTTATGGGAATTAATAACACAGAAGTTATGCCCTAGACAATATTAAAAAATGACACACTTCTCATTTTATAGTTAAGAATATATGACTAGCCTGTAAATCTATCTAGTTCTGTGAATATGTGGTGAAAATCTTTTAAATACATGTTCTTGTGAGTGTGGCCAATCTGAAAAGTTCCTGTTTTTCATTTCATCCCATTTTCTTCAACTTTGATATTTCAACTTCTAAAGTGCCTCCTAAATATAAATTACAAATTCAATATCTATTTCCAGAACACTACCCCTTGCTGCCTGCTGCTGTTTCCCCTTCATGTCAACAGATTTGAGCCCTATTCCATTTGAGTTTTCTGTAATATGACTAGTAGTATACATTTTTTCCAGTATTTTCTTTCTATATATGCAACATCATTTAGAATAAATGTTTTCTTCAATTAATCATCGGTGTTATACTTGCTTCATTTCTATGTGATTACCTTCTAGCTAACCCTGTCCTTTGATGAACCTGTTCTCCCAGTTTATTGAGGTTTTGATTTTACCAAGTATTCAGATTGAATTTTGTGCCCACCCTGTCAGTCACTGTGCCACGCCTTTAAACCACCAGCTTTCCTTTATTTATTGCCCTTTTCACAATAACTATGCAGTCAGTGTAAACCTTGGGTGCCACTAATCACTTTGTTTCTCAGATTCTACTCCAGGAAGTTCACAGGCAGGCTGTAAAGATTGATTACAAGTAGGCTCCTAGCTTTCTCTGAAAATTTAGTAACATTTGTGGAATTAAAACAACAAAACACAAAGGACCAACAGCAACAACCAACCAAAAGCCCCTTTATATCTGAATAGCTTATCTGGATCTTTTTCTGTTATTCTCAAGGAGTATTTCAAATCTTAATTTTCAATTCCTTGTTCCCATGGGTTTTATTCTCATCACGTCACTTAGCCTTCTGCTTTACAGAAGTGAAAACAGTAACTTTCTCTTTTTCCTCTCTTTTGTCTAAAAATCCTCTTTACTTTATTACTTCTCCAGGCTCAGTTGAAACTGTCTTCCACATATTCCCAAAGTATTCTTCTTCCTTTAGAATTACATTAAAGTTCATTTATTCTCTCCTGTGCCTTACTTTTCTGTTGTATTCTCTCACTTTTGCTTCTCCTCCTTCCATAAATTCATTTAAAAATCAGTGTTTTTAATATTTCTTAAACCAGTTCTAAAATATTTTCCTTTATGTATCATTCCATGTCTTGGATTCTTTCCATTGCTAGGTTTACTGAAAAAATGATTAGCCTCTACTTGTTTTATTTTTTTAAACCCTTCCTCTTTCCAAGATCTACTGTAATTTAATGAGTGTTCTTTTGCCATTCTTTTTTTTTTTTTTGGCACCAGGGATTGAACTCAGGGGCACTTGACCACTGAGCCACATCCCCAGCCTTATTTTGTGTTTTATTTAGAGGCAGGGTCTCCCTGAGTTACTTAGTGCCTCACTATTACTGAGGGTGGCTTTGAACTCGCGATTCTCCTGTCTCAGCCTCCCAAAGTGCAGGCATTACAGGTGTGCGCCACTGTGTCCAGCCATTTTGCCATTCTTGAGATTGGCATGGATGGAGTTTAACATGCAAGAAAAAGGGGTCTTTCACTGCCCCTCACTATGCTAAATTTTATGCTTACATTCACAATGACCTCTATCCCTTTTTCTGGGAAATCTTCCACCTTTGATTTCTGAGACACATGCAAGTTTGAGTCATTTTTTTAAAGTACTCTCAAAAAATGTTAGCAAATTCTAAATTTGTACAATTTGGCTTAATTTTTCTCCAGGGTTCCAGGCTTATATTTCTAATATTTGATACAATCTGAATTAATTCCAGGTAGGCTCAAAAAACTCAAAAGTCTAAAAACTGAAATTTGACCCATTAGCTACCCAGAAGTTGACCAGAGGTGATTATTCTTTCTTATTTTCCCTGTGTTAGTTAGCCCTTGGGGGTTATTTTATATCTTAACTCTCTCTTCTAATTTATTCTGCTAGTGCAGGTCCTCTTATATTTTGGGCTTTTTGTTTTTTGTTTTGTTTTGTTTTATTATATATGTATTTTTAACTTATTTATTCTAGTTGGGTATACATGACAACAGAATGCAGAATGCATTTTGATTCATCATACATAAATGGAACACAAATTTTCATTTGTCCTGTTGTACATAATGTAGAGTGGCACCATATGTAAAGTCATACATGTACCTAGGGCAATAATGTCCATCTCATTCCCCTATCTTTTCTGCCCCCCATGTCCGCACCCCTCCCTCTCTCCCCTTTGATCAAAGTTCCTCCATTGTTCCCATACCCCTTTCCCCATTGTGGATCAGCATCCACTTATCAGAGAGAACATTTGGCCTTTGGTTTTTTGGGATTGGCTTACTTCGCAGTTTTCTTTTTAAAAAATTTTGTATGACACTACTTATTTTTAGTTTTCAGAAGATATTTAAAATAGTTCTATTTTGGTTGTAATGACAAAAACTTAAGTCCATTTGCATTTTTTTTTTAACCGAATTTACTGGACCAAGGAACTGAGCTACAGAAGGGACTTCAGCTTTGGGCCTGACTGGATCCAAGTGTGCAGAGATGTCCTCAGCTCTTTCTGTCTATATTTCACTCTTGCTTACATCTTGGATTCTTATTTTTCAAGTTCTCTGTTAGTTCCCCACCGTGGTTCTCTTAGCCATATTTTATCAATTTACTAATGTGTTTGATGTAAAAAACACACACACACACACACACAAAAACTATTACCTGAGAGTTCCAAATAGCCAATTATCCACAAACACTTGACTTATCACTACTAGCAAAACGAGAGAAAGTAGTGTTTGAACTGGCCAGGACTGAGACACATGCCCACGTGATTACTAGGGATATGTTCAAATCCATTCAATTCAAAAGGACTGAGAATCTGGAGGGGTTGATATCCATAGAGGGAAAATGATTGACAATCTAAATTGCTGTACCTATTATAATTTTCTGATACAAACTTGACACTTGATAGGTACAGTCTAAACTCTTGAGAATGGCCTACAAGCCTCTTCACACACTGTCAAAGTTCCATTTTTCCAGTGTCTCAATCTTGGCCTAGTGGGATTCTTGGCTCACCAAATACATCATGATTAGGTGGGGAAAGCTCATGCTGCCCTCTGGAAAACCTCTGTGACCGTCATCCACAGGCGGTGTCTTCTTCATCTTTTCAGGTGGAGTTCATATACCATTTCTCTTCCTTCCTCTAAGGGGATTTATTCATCTCCACATTGGAACTAATTCCTATGGTGAACACCATATCAAGGTCCCTACCATCCACCTCCCCATTCTTTATTTTCTGGAAGTAGGAGCCATATACTATTTGCCTTTAAATTTTCAGCATTAAGGGTAACGCTGAGAATATACCTGGAGAAATTCTTGACATGGAACATGAGCTCAGCATTTAATACAAGTCTCTGTGTGTAGCTGACCCTGGACATAAAATGGCTGAAATGAACTTAATTACTAATGCCAACTGGGGAGATGGAGAGCAACCATCTATTTATATTACCTTCAACTTTATAGGACAAAAATGATGTGCTTACTGCATTTTGTATCTGAGGTTAATTGCAGGAATACATTGCTAAGGAAGAAAACAAGAACTGGCTGTTCTCTATTCTCCAAATGGTTCAGACATTCAGTGCAAAATGTGCATTTCCATCAGCCTTCCCTCAATTAATGATTCGTAGCTACCTTGAATTTTCTTCTCTGGGTAATACCTTGGCAGAGTTTTCAGCTACTCAGAATACCATAATTTAACAGAACATTAAATAATTCTCTCAGTAATTTTTCTAAACATTTTTGTCCTACAACCCATGACCTTTGTGTTCACAAATCCCTCTCTATACTTAACCAATCCTCTTCTATGTTGACATATTTTCTTCCTCCTTATATTTCATGTTGTATTACATGTTACCATAGTGTAAAGAGTGTGTATAGACTCAAACCCCAAAATTTGAAAAGTTGCTACAAAATTTAATTAAATTTAAGCTTCATAAAGCATGTAATTTATGCACAAGTTACTTTTTTACTTTTAACCCAGCTCTGCTTACATATTGTGTGCAGAGCTGAGGAGCTTGTATCCAAAATAACTCACTTGTTGTTGCAATACCTAAGTGACTCTAAACTCCACTGCACACATCTAGGTCTTTGCACTATTGAACATGCTGTCTGGACAGATGTCCCCCTCCCCAACACCAGATTATTCCATGGTGGATCTCTCATCTTTCATGCCTCTGCTCAACAGATTAATTTTGGAGCATTTATTACTATCTTAAATTCCATCATTTTTTTCTTAATTTTTTCAATGTCTTATCTCTAAGACTGTTTGTTCCCTGAGACCTAAAATACTGCTTCACATATAGTAGGTACTTCATAAATATTTCTTAAACAAGTGAGAAAATACAAGGCAAATGAATGAATGAATCACTATTAGGACTTACTTTTCATAATTATGTAGATTTTACTAATATAACCCAAATATTTTGATTTATAGTCTTTCAACCATACTGAATTTATCTTCTCACATGTAGGAATTTATTTACCTTTTCATAAGTGTAACTTCATAAAATAAAAAATATACCAAACAGCATTAGTGAAACAGAAAATAATTCGTGAGTTAATTGAATTATTCAATTAAATTGATTGATTATGGGGAAAGTTCTGAAGGGCTGTTTCTACTCCTAAACAATTGGCTCATTTGACTAAATCTCAGCATTAAATTGCAAATGAGGAGACAGATTTTAATTGTAATAATAACTAAATTTGTGGTTATGTGTATACAAAATTAATAATCTGGATGATATATTCCTGAAGTTCTGTTTCAAGTTTAAAGATTTGTGAATAAAATGGACATTAGATAGTTAAGATAACTTTGGTATTCCGCAGGGAATAGATAAATATGCATTGCTTAGTGAATTCATAAATTCTCCAGATATTTTAAAAGCTGCTAAAGTTTGCCTAGCATCAATATTTCATGAAAATTATAGCAATATGTCTTGTTTGTGTGACAGTTTGGTTATAATTTACAGTTTTGTTAGTAATTTAAAGGGAATTTCCACATACATTATCTTAATTGATACTTACAGTTATACAAGTGTATACCCAGTCCCATCTATGAACAGAGTTCTTATTTTCTTCCATCCCCTCTCTTGTCCCTCCCAAAAGAAGGCAGTTGGTATTTTCAGAAGTTCAGTGAGTCACCAAAGTCTCCTCAGCTGAGAGTCATTGACCTATCTAAGTTAATATACTGATTATACCAATGCTATTTTCCCCTTTGTGTTGGATCCATCTGAAGCTCAGTAACGCTTCTTAGCTTTCACTTATTTTGAGATTTAGAAGCCAAAATGCAGTCTTATTTTCAAGATATTTCTCATACAATGCTGACTTACATAGCCTTCTGCCCATTGGACTTTCTATAGCTATCTATGGTTAAACTTCTCTGAATGTTATACCTAAACGTTCTTCAAACATGCCCCATGAGGGAAAATTCCACCATTCATTATCCAGTGGCTTGAAGTGAAAGCATGAAAGACATCCTTTCTCCCATTATTCAGTCAGGCATGCAGAAGAGGATGCTGGGCTGGAGATAAGATTTGGCAATGAGCAAACCTTGTGGTAAAAACTATCAAAGTGCTGGGCATGGTGTCACACACCTATAATCCCAGTGGTTCAGGAGGCTGAGGTAGAAGGAACATGAATTCAAAGCCAGCCTCTGCAATTTAGCAAGACCTTAAACAACTCAGAGACTCTGTAATTAAATAAAATATAAAAACAGGAATGAAGATGTTGATCAGTGACTAAGCACACCTAGATTCAATCCCCAGGATCCAAACAAAAACAAAAACAAAAAATCCACAAAAACTACCAAAGCATTTACTTTTAGAGATGAAAAAGAAAACAAAAGAAAGGCTAGTAAATATTTTTCTGCTATTAATGAATAACTCTCCTTTGTGACTTTACTGGCTGGGTTATGTTAAGTTCCCTGGGCATAGCTCAGAAATGATCCCCTCTGGACATTGCACCAAAACACTTATTCAATTTATTATTTTTAGTTATACGCAACACCAGGATATGCCCTGATATAATTACAAAAGCATGGAACACATATGCTCAAATTCAGCCCCCAGCAGTCCCTCCACTGTACCCCTACTCACCACTCTCCTTTCTACTCCACTGATTCCTCTTCTATAGCTTACTTTTATTTTTATTTTTATTTTTTTAGTTGTTGTCCTATGGATACACCCAATGCTGGGACCCACTGTGCTACATTCATGCACATACAAAAATTCAGTAAGATTCATTTCATTGTTCTCTTTTCTTGCCCTTTCTTCTTCCTCTTCCATCCTCATTATCTATCTACTTATCCTTCCTCTATTTCAATGAAATTCCCTCTTCCTTTTTCTGTCCCCTTGCTTTCTCTTGCTATTTCATTTTTTTTATGCAATACCCACTTTATTTTGAATTAATCTACTCATACCAGAGAAGATTTCACCTGTGACTTACTGGGACTGGTTTATTTCACTTAGCACAATAGTCTCCAGTTCCATCCATTTACTAGCAAATGTCATAAAGCCATTCTTCTTTATTGCTGAACAATACTCTATGTGTAATATAGAACATTTTCCTTATTTGTTCATTTGTTGATGGTCACCTATGCTGGCCCCGTAGCTTATCTATTATGAATTGTGTTGCTGTAAACATTGATGTGGCTACATCAATGTAGTATGCTGATGTTAAATCTTTTGGACATATACTGAAGAGTGGGGCAGCTGGGTGACATGGTTACATTCCTAATTTTTAAAAGAAATCTCCATACTGCTTCCCAGAGCCACTTCTGTTTAGCAAATCAGAGTCTCTTTTGCAACTTGATTATAGTACTCATGATTAGAATTTTTAGATAGTATTCATTTTCCTCTAGTTCTATAAAATGAAACTATTTCTGTATTAATAAAATGGTATGAAATCATATCAGCTTAGAATCAAACAACATTGGGATTATATGAAATATTTGGTAGAATTACTTAAGACATAATTTAAAAATTTGGCCCAAGTGAACATGAATCATTAGTTCAGTAGAACATTAGTAAATATATTTACTTAGATTTATCAAATTGAAATACGTGTATCATTTCTTTGTCAATAAGATATGTTTTCATGCACATTGTCTTTTTGTTCTTAAGTGTCAAACAGAGATCCCCCAAAAGTCATATATCATGCATTCTTTTCTCAAAGAACCACACATTAGGCAATGCCCATTGCTACGACTTCTGTGGATTTGGGGCCTTTCTAGGTACATACATACCATAGTATTGGTCCTGACTTATATTTATCATTTTAAAACTAAAATAATAATAAAAATAATTAAATCATCATTGTGCACTTCACAATTTGTCCACATTGTGAAGAACAGAGTTTCTGAACCTAGACACTTTGATTGAAACCTGGGCTCTGTGTAATAGTTATGGGCAGATCATTTTGCTTGCTCCATGGGGATAATGAGGATTGTGTCATAGAGATAGCTGTTGTATTAGATGATTATAAATATTAAATGAGCTAATATATTCAAAGCATTTGAAACATCCTTTGACACACAATGTTAAAGTGTCTCCTCTTGGTATTGATGTTACCTGACCCCCATTGCCTCATGCTACCCATTCCTTCCTTCCAACAACAGCTGAATTTTGTTTCAAAATTAGCTTTTTTGTGCTTCTAATAGATATGTGTGTATTTCCATTTGTAGCAAATATATATATACATACATATGTATTCATTTATTTTAATGTTTGAACTGCTAATATTGATGCATTTCTCCTTATAAAAATGGTACTGTAGCCTCAACATCTTAGTGAGTTCCTAAGCAATTCAGTCAGACACTGTCTCAAAATAATAAATAAAGAGATCTGAAGATGTTGCTCAGTGGTTAAGCACCCTGGGTTTAATCCCTTGCAACAACCACAACAAAAGTTACTGTAAAAGTTTATTGTTCTGGAAAAAAAATAAATGTTCCTGCAACTTTTTTGCCCTTTACTACTGGCTTCTAACATCTATAGTGCTGCACATACTTGTATTTTATTGGGTTTTGTATTTATGTTATTCCATATGACTATAATAAATATTAAATTTTCCCTTTTCAAATGAATATATATTTGGTGTTTTGTTTTTCAAAAAATAATTTCTAACACTGTCAGCTTTCTTCTGCTTCTTTATAATGTACCTTCCTTTTTTAACTACACTAGTTATTTGTATAATTGTATATTTGAGTGAATGGAGCTACATTTTTGGTTGGCATACTTTGAAAACGCAACTCAAAAGGCAGGATTCAAATTACTTCAAAGACTTCGATCTTCAAATATTTCAAATCAGGTAAATTTAATGCAGAGTTAATTATATATATAATAGGTAAATAAGATTTACATTTCATAAACATTTGGAACTATTCAGAAAAAAACTATGGCATAGTTATTGTATTTAATATTTTAAAATAAAGCCATTATTTGCTTTAAAATCAATGGGCATTGAACAAGTTTTTACTGTATATGCATATGGCAACAAAACATTTCTAAGCTCTATTTCTTTTGATACATTGAAAATATTTAGACCAACATTAAGAAAAAACCCACATAACTTTGAGAGAAGAAAGATGTACTTGGTTGAGGGGAGCACCTTAAACTGAATGCATATAGAAATAAAAAAAGTAACACACGACTAAGTGATACTGAAGTATAAATGAAATCAAATATGAAAGATCAGGTAAGAATATCTCCTGATATTGCAAGGGATTAAACTAATCATATATCATATGGTTTCATTAACTACAAAAGGTAGCTCAGGTTTGGGAGTCTTTCTCCTATTTTAAATAATTATCATTTACTAAGTGATTATTTGTCACTCAGTAAATGATAATTATTTAAAATAATTATAACTTTAATACCTGTGTAATCACATTTAATCCTTATATCTCCACAATGTGGTGTGTTATATTATTTTACAGCTATGAGAAAATAAACAAGGTTAAAGACTCCGTATTTATTCTCAAAAAGATCATTATTAAAAGACAGGTATGGGATTAAAAAGCAGGATGACCTTATTTTGCTCCAAAGTAATTTTTTTACCTTAAAGACATCTTAAAAGAAACTGGATATACTATACCAAAGGGTAACACTCTATTACTAGTTGTTGTCTAAAAAGAAGTACATGTGTGTATTAGTATATCTACAGTAAAGTATATATATTATGTATATATTAAGAAATATATGTATATATAACCACTTTTTAATCATATCTATGGGAAAATCAGTATATAAGACACATTCAAAGGAAACTGTATATGCAAATCAACTATTAAATAATGAGTCAGAGTACTTATCTTCCTTTAAACATTAGCAGTTGAATGAAATGGTCATTTAAAATAATTCCTAATTATTTCCAATGACTAATGAATTCAAAATTTACTGATGTATGTCAAAATAATTAGCTGTCAGAAGAAGAAAAACTTGTGTTATTTTGTAAAAGGGCAGAATTTCTCTCACCTAAACTTGCTTTGATTATGTTGATTCAATAAAAGCCAGACAGTTCCATTCAACTAAGAATTTATGTCTCTTACTCGTAACAAGATGACAAACTCTACATTCATGTATATTTTGGTATTCTATTGAGAATAACTACATTCAACAAACAAGCCTGGCATGTCAGAATATTTCAACAATTAATGAAAAATATCATTAGCTTATAAATAAATAAAATGGATATTGAACAAGAGATAAGCCAGAAGCTGTAAAACGAATCTTGCTTCTTGTTTTATCATTTGTTCCAGACTCAAGGTCATCCTGTCAGCTGCTCACTGTCTTTCTTTCTTTTTTTAAAAAATATTTATTTGTTTTTTTAGTTGTAAGTGGACAGAATATCTTTATTTTTATTTTTATGTGGTGCTGAGGATCGAACCCAGTGCCTCACACATGCTAGGCAAGCACGCTACCACTGCGCCATAACCTCAGCCCCTGCTCACTGTCTTTCTAATGTAATAATCAAGACTTGCATGGAATGAAACCAAAATTCATGCGAATATTGAAGAAAAGACTGAAGAAAGAAAAATTCTGTGAACAAAATGATCAGAGATATTAACCAGAATACTGTATTATTTTTTCAAAATATAATGTTCCTTATGAGATGACAGGTAGTGCATTCTCATGTCATCAACTATGCATTACCATTACCGCTAGCATTACAGCACCTGTCAATCATGATACACCACATCATACCTCATATTTCATGATGCCAGTTCCTTTGGGATTATAAAAAAATAATAGTCTCATTAACAGAGTGATAAGTATTTGAATGGTGTGCCAACATTTAACTCATGTCTACCAATCGAAAAGGGAAAATGTTCTTTATTGATTGGAGAAAGGATCTTGTTTGAACATAATTGACTCTGAGTCTTTCATTGACATAATACCACCTCGGAAAGAAATACACACGCATCTTAGAAAACAAAGGTTAGATGTAAGAGGCTGATCACTTTCTCCTTACTCAAACACAGATCATATTGACTTGAGTAAAAATTCTGTCTGCCTGTAAATAAAAGGATTATAGATCATGTAGTTCATTTAAGAAGTTGAAAAATCTCTTCAAATAAGCAGTTTAACAGAAAGCTGGGTACAGAAATTACACAGAGCCAAGAGCCTCTCAGGAAAAAAGATGGAAGTGGAATTAGATAGCCAGGGAAATATGTTTTATTTCAAACAAACACGTGCACACACACACACACACACACACACACACACTATTTTACTACACTATGTAGTCACTGCTAAAGGTGTTTAGTCTTGGAAATGTCAAGTTTGCGATACTAGCAGTTCATCCAAGTAAAAATGTCAGATGAAGTAACTTAAAATTTCCTGCTATTTAATATTGAGGTGGAGTTTGGTGCTATACATACAAAAATAATATATATACGTGCACACACATACACAGGGCTACAGAGGAGAACATGTCCAGTGATGGAGACCAGAGCAAAACTCTGCATGTCAAGGAAATCAGATGTGTCATGTATGTAAGTGGAGAAACAATGGAAAGTGAGAAACAATCCAAAACCCCAGAGAAGAAATACTCCAACAAAGAGAGTAAAATGTTTAAAATTGTTTAAAATAGTATGGGGTCAAATGCAAATTCACAACTGCCTTTTTGATTTCACCTATGACTTCAATAAAAAAATGTTTATTGAAGTCACGCAGATGAAAATATAATTTCATCAGGTTGAACTGATAAAAGTAGATGAACTCTAGATTTTAGATGTAGGCAATACTTTTAAGGATTTTTCCAATGAAATGGACTAATGAATAAAATGTTTGAACAAAAGAAAAATGGCTTCACAGAGGAATGTTATGCTAGTTGGGAAGATCCAAGTCCCATTAACAAAGAGTGATACTGATGACACAAGAGAGAGAAGAAGGATGCGAAAATGATGTTCCTGAGTGAAATCTAGTTCAAAGTGGAGGTTCTGGCCTCCCTAGGGAGCACAGGGAATTGACCCCAGCAATAGGATGGAAAGAATAGTATGCCAGTTATGTTCTAAAATCTAAGAGATACAGGCGCTGGGGCTATAGCTCAGTGGTAGAGCACTTGCCTAGCATGCGTGAAGCACTGGGTTTGATCCTCAGCACCACATATAAATAATAAATGAATAAAATAAAGATCCATCAACAACTAAAAAAAAATTTAAAAAATAAATAAATAAATAAAATATAAGAGATGCAGATTGTAGCAAATGGACACACAATAACATCTACCCAGGCTACCATAAGGAAAAATATTAATGATTATAGAGTTACTGATTGGTAGCAAGTTCTTACAGGTAGTGAATATCAGCTTTTCTTAAAATTTTATTTTTGGGTGCATATGCTGTTTATTGGGTTCCTTGTGACTAGCACTTGTGACTATGAGGACGAGAAATGCTAGGGTTTCTTCTGTCATTGATTTTTAAATCCAAGCACTCCTTTTCCCAGAAATGACATGTAGCAAATTATCCCAGGCCATATATGCAGCTACACAGCACCCTAGTCTTTCATAAGTGACTGAGGCTCACCTTCCCAGATGAGCAAGACATTGATCAGTGCACTTCTAAAATGAAAGTCATTATAAAAATATCTTGAAAAAAATCGGCATCATGAAAACCAAGATTTTCTAATATGTTTAAAATAAAACATTAAGTTAAAACATTGCATGTAGAAACACCTTTTAATAGGATACAAACATTGGGGTGTTCTTGCATTGTGGTTTAGGAGTGTGTTGTTGGCCCATATGGCAAATGGGCGGGAGCAATGCTGTGCCCACCCACGTTGCTCCACAGGTACAAACCTAACATAAGACATGCCTTGAACCCATGACCCCAAAGGCTATCACTCCTTCCAGCATCACCACCATACTCAGTATGGTCACTCCCTGTCTTGTTCTCCTCTAACATCAGCTCTGAGAGTGGATGGAGGCGAGGATGCTCCTCTCTCTTCTGGCTCCTTGATCACCACCTGTGATGATTAATTCTGTGTGTCAACTTAGGGGTGCTTTTGGATGAGAGTAGCATTTAAGTAGGTGAACTCTGTGTAGATGGATTGCACTCCCTAATGGGGGTGGGTCTCATTCAATCAGATGAATGCCTAGAGGAAAGTATTCGTACTTCCCTGAGCAAGAATTATCCATCAGGCTGCTTATGGGTATCACCTGCACTGTGAGTTCCCCTTGGGACTGGAGCCTACACTCCCACACTGCAGACCTGGACTTGCCAGTCTCCTACTGTTATGAACCAATGCTTTATAATGAATAATTTCCTCTTTCTAAATGTTTCCTACGAATTTTGTTTCTATGAAGAATCTTGACTAACACAAATAGGCAGTGTGTGGATTTCTCCAAGGGAAGCTGGAGGCCTTCCATCATGCCTTCCTGGGCTGGCATTGAAGAACCAAGTCTGGCTTCCACCACAGTTTTCACAGAGGGTGGCACAAACACATTCTCTGCCCCTGCTATGAATACAGAGCTGAAAGGACTTCCCTGGAATTTAGTTGCCCTCCCTCTCATCTCCAACCTCTGAAGGGCCAGCCAATCCCGAGAGCTGGGGAGACATAGTGACGAATATGAAGGCCCTGGTGGTGTGGTGTAAGTCTGTCACTGTGTCCCATTGCCTGAGGACTAGTTAGGGCACGCTGGCAAATACTCCCCTACTGCCTTCAGGACTAGTATGAGTACCAGAGAGGAAGCACTGCTGATTCACCAGGAGATAGGCCGGCTCACTATGGCTGTATATGACTGGCTCTGGTGCCACAGCAGGCCACCATGTACAATCAGTGTGGCCTTCATCTCCATTATCACCATGCTCTTGACAATCAAATTTAGATTTGAATAACAAAATAAAACAAAAACACTAACATAGTTTTGAATAGATGGCATTTTTGCAGCACGCCACTCTTCTGGGCAACTATATGCAGCTGCTGCTAAGCCATGGTACGTCTGGTTGAGCCTTCTCAGCTCACCTGCCATCGGGACACTTTTTTGTTTGGTCAGAAGTTGAAGGGAGGGCCTCTTAGTAGCCCTGAAATACAGGAAAGATCTCAGCACTAGTGCCAGGCCATAAACAACCAGGTGAATATTTGTGCCCATTCCTGCAGAGTTTTGCAGTTGAATAAGTTATCCTTTGTCAATTTTCTAGGAAAGCCAGCTCCTAAGAATTCAGTGACAAAGGTCAGTCCTTTTCACTGTACCCCTGCAGGATCCAGGTGATCATGTGCTGCAAAATACTCTGATATAGCCAGAAGCTCAGCAGACATTTAGTAACAATACTCCTGAGCCAGATTTAGCACTAGGCTTTCCAGGTCATGTACACAACTGCATCAAGGCAGGGAACATCAAAGGAGCCTGGAAGGGCAACATCACAGCACAGAGACAGATGGCTGTGTTTTATAAAATATGTCGGCACCTAGATTGTGTATGTGTGTGTGTGTGTGTGTGTGTGTATGTGTGAACATGCACATCACATGCACATGTGTTTAGAGTGTGGACAGGAGTGGGAGTGGGAGACCTCTTAGCTTTAAGGTGCATCTATCCAGCTCTTACTTTTTCCAAGGCATCAATACCAGCTGTTTTATAATGGACTTTAGAGTCTCATCTCAGCCAAGATACTCAATGAATCAAGGCCCCTTCAACTACATATTCACACTTAGACACAAGATGTATTGTAATGCTTCATTCCTGTCACTCCTTAAGCTAGGAAAGCTTCTTCCCCTTGATATCTCAGGGAATCCCTATTAATTTATGTTTCTTCTTGGCATTCTTAGAGCACCTATAAACACATCTATTTTAACACTCATAATATAAACTGAAGTTTCTGGCCTAAGTGTTTGCTTTCCCTGGTAGACTCTGAGAATAGCTGTTATATCTTATGTATCTTTATATCTCTAAGTCTTAGCTCAGTGCTCAGAATACAAATGTTCAAAAATGCCTGCAAAATTGTACATGTGCATCTCTGTGCATGCAGTCTCCTATCCAGTACAGAGGAATTCTAAATTCTAAGCAACTGAAATAAAAATTTCTTTCAAGAACAGAACTGCCTTTTCTAACCAAATGCTTTGACTGTTTTGGGATATGGATGTGATATTGAGGATGGGAAAGAAGAAAGTGAAAGGAAAAAATATGGCTAATGATTTCTACTAAAGAAATTTGCAGGGATTTCCTGAAGTCTTCAGCCAAGCATGCCATCTATTCAAAACTATGTTAGTGTTTTTATTTGATTTTGTTATTCAAATCTGAATTTGTGGAGGTCAAAATAGCTAAGCTGTGTACGTGGGGATATGCTGGAGTACAATATGATTCTTACACTGAACTACTACATGAGCAGAAGATCTAAAAAACAGGTGGATAAGAAACCCTGTAAACTCCCTAACCCCCTATAGTATACAATTCTTTGTCTAATTTCACTCCTGTCCTGTCTGGGAAAATTGCTAAATAACAGCATCCTAAAATGAGCCTGCCCCCTGCCCCCGCCCCGCCCATAGCACTGAGGATGGAACCCAAGGCTTCTGACATGCTAGTCAAGACTCTTCTATTGAGCTATATCCACAAGGTTTTTATTTTTTATTTTGAGACAGGAACTTGAGAAGATTTACTGGTGTCTTTGAACTAGCTATGCTTTTGACCTGGCCTCCTGAGTAGCCGGGATGACAAGAATAGTTCACGTGACTAAGTTCTATTAAAAAGGCAATAATGCCAGTTTTGGTCAATGCAAACTTTTCGCAATGATCCTGTATGCTTCTTGAATTTTCTGCTTTCTTGATACAGACCAGCACAGAAAACTTGAAAGAGCCATGAAGATACAAAGTTACATGATGGAAGGTGACTGGGTTCCTGTGTCATACTTTGGAACATAGCTTCCCATTCTATAAATAACCATTTTAAATTTCGGGTGAGTAGGAAATAACATTTTTTTTCCCAACTGAATCATTGTACATTTATAATTTGTAAGAAGATTGGCAGATTTGCAAGATTTCAACATTAATGTATATAAGGAAAGCAGTCCATCAAAAAGCCAAAATAAAACCAATCTAGTAAAATATATCAGATCCTACAAACATGAGAGAATGTAGGTTTTTTATTATTTTTCAGTTATGTCAAAAATCCTCAAGTGAGCTATACTTGTAGAATCTTAATAAATATGGCATGTATTCATTTAAATAAAAGAATAAAGTCGAATATTTTCTGTTGTTAATTTAGAGATTAAAGTCTGTCTTCTCTCAACTATGGAGTATTAGATTCTTTAGATTAAATTATAGCGTCTTATTATAGTTTTCATTGTAGTCTGTGTATATATTATATTGTAGTAGTGTAATGTGGTCTTATTAACTAATCTTTGTTAAAAAACAGATGAAAGCTGGGTGTGGTGGCACAAATTTATAATCCCAGCAGCTTGGGAGGCTGAAACAGGAAGATCACAAGTTGGAGACCAGTCTTAATGCATAAGCAACTTAGTGGGGCACTGTCTCAAGATGAAAACAAAAATAAAAATAATAAGAAAGGGGATGTAGGTCAGTGGTTAAGCACCCCAGCTTTAATCCCTGGTACCAAAACAAAATATATAAATAAATAAATAATATTTTAAATCAGATGCAGTAGCTCAGTGTTAGAGTACTTGCTTTGCATACATGAGGATCTGGGTTCAAACCTCAACACCACATATCAACATGCACACATGTATACACACATAAATGAGTCACAATTCTTCTTCAGGAAGAAAAGCAAAAGAGTGTTTTTGACCATTTTCTGTGTGTTCAGGTACTGTGGCAAGTAACTCCATACAGATAATACCATATTAATAACTGTCCATGGGTTAACATTTGATATATAAGGCTATATTGAGATTACTAATCACTAATTTTTCTTTTCTTTTTTTTTTGGTACTGGGGATTGAACTCAGGGGTGCTCTACCACAGAGCCATATCCCCAGCCCTATTTTGTGTTTTATGTAGAGACAGGGTCTCACTGAGTTGCTTAGCACCTCGCCATTGCTGAGGCTGGCTTTGAATTCACGATTCTCCTGTTTCAGCCTCCCTAAGTGCTGGGATTACAGGCTTGAGCCACCGCGCCCGGCTAATCACTACTTTTTCTAACATGACACATTATTCAAACCTAATCCCAAGACCTCATACCCAAGGTCTCTACTTTAAGTTGTAGCATCTATTGGTGAGTTCAGTATTTTAAAATACTATGTTCTATATATTGCCACAGGAAAGATTTTGGCTCACCTAATTTTTATCCTGCATTCTAACTATGAAAACCTTTTATGCTAGACACAGCATGCTTCAGATCCTTCTCTTTCTTCTAGATATTTGTATATGGAGGCCACCAAAGACTTGTATGAAAGTTGAAGTCATTCATACACATTTAAACTTTATATGCATTCAATAATTACCTTTGGCCAATTGCAAAACCATTCATTTTGTCAATTAGGTCACAAACTTGACAACCACCATGAAATCTACAGTTTATTTTGCTCCACATATTAAAAAGGTAAGTTAGTTCTGTTGATGCTGGCTCTTAGACCTTCTTAGGCTCTCATCTTGGCCTTTGTATGGATCAACATGTCAGAAGAGACAGATGGTTCACTCAGTTTTTAAATTTGAGAAAGTTTAAGGAAGGTTGGGGTTTAGGGAAATCAACAGGGATAATGTAATATCCCTGGACTATCAGTGGTGGAGTTGGCATTTTACCACATTCCAGCCTTCATGAGGAGAGTAAGAAAGAGAAACCAGAGAGATTACTCATTAAGAGAGGGCAACTTGATACTAGATACAGTCTTTGGAAAAGAGAATGACATAGGAGGAATAAAGCTAGATAACATAGTTCCACTCAGCTAACTACACGTCTATCATTCAATCTCCTGACACTGCTTTCTGTCTACTGAGCCTGTAATCTAATTGGAAATCAGAGGGCAGCAGAGTACTATCTATTTATTTAGTTCAGTCTTCCAGGACAAGTTCAGAACACAAAAGGGTGAAGAGTGGATCCCAACTGGCAAATGGAAAATAAGCCTTTCTTTAGATTCCCCTTATGCTTTCATAACTTCTTCCCTAACTTTTAATTTAGTGTTCTAATTTAAACCAATGTATTCTTTCAAAATGCAAAATCTGATCTTTTCTCTCAATGGCATTGAATTCTAAAGAGTTTACACATTTCAGAAAGAACTACAGAATATTTAATAATGCATTAAAAAATTCTTCAAAATTTGGCCCCTGTTTATTTCTTATGCCTCTCACTCTATGGTCTAAAGATGTGTTATTTAAAATATACAAGGTTTTATAATTCTGTTTCAATGCTGTTCTTGTGAGCTCCCTTTCTTCCTTTAATGTCTTATTCAAAATTTATTTCTCTTCCTTGACCTCAACAAAAACTAATAATCATCCTTGTTATTTCTGTAAATCTCTATATAGCAATTGTTTTTCTATAATGTAAATAAACATTATTCCCAAAACTTACCCTTTCTACTCTTTGCATCTGTAAAAACATTTCATCCTTGTTCAGGTTTCTTGCATTTGGCACAGAATATAGGTTAAAAACAATGAAGTTGGATGAAACAAAGGAAAGAAAGACTCTAAAAGAAAGACTTTGTAGCAATTATTGATGATCCAATATCATTCTAAACACATTACTTTTCATTTACTTCCCCATTGTTTTCCTTTTATCATAGAATCATATTATTACAGAGTTGGATGCAGAGTTAAACATTGTCTGACACATCCCCACATATTTCCTACTACAAAAATAAGGTACTATGACTTTAACTGTGCATTCAATGCGATGCATTAAATCTGAATCAAGTGTGTAATACAGTATTTCTGACTAACTAATGCGTTCTCAGCTATAGTGAATCATTGAACTAGAACTCTGTCCTTTTTTTGCCCTTCTCTCCTGCTTATATGTGAGATTTTCTAGTGCGACTCAATAATATCCATAGATTTTTCTGCACTTAATCAAGGAACAGAATTTATTCCTCAAACCTGATGTATTCCCTAAAGATTTTATTAAAAGGATTATATTACCAAGATATTGACCAGTTTAAGGCAGAAAAATTACTTGGATGAACTGAAATTTGAACAATCTATAGGTAATGAAGATGGAGTACATCAAGACACAATCATTTCTCTTCATCTGTAGACTTTTCCATACTCTCCTATTTGTAGTCTTACAGGTGTTCATGAAAATAAAAAAGGAAGAAATAAGTGATAAGCATCTTAATATGATGAGATCCATACAATCCACATGCTACATTTTATCCAAAATTTATTTTTCTATTGGAACTATAAACTTTTGTAAATAGGAGACAAAATGGATCGACAGGAACCTTTACCACCCTAGACCCTGGCACACTGAAACATGATAACTTCAAACAAAAGGAAGTTTTGGTTAAGTTTCAATTGAAAATATCAGAGAGAATTACAATAACATTTAAATGTATTTATTGAAAATATTCATGTTGACTTTAATGTATCTTTATTGAATCTTTTATATGTAGAAATATATGTGAGTATGATTTTTACATCATTTAACCCTACACAACTGTATAGCAAGCATACAGCACAGGCTTTTGTAGATACATTGAAAATAAAAATGCTCAATGGCCCTGACAAGGTTGTGATGAATTATGAGACACAATTCTATTTCTTCTGTACATAGTAAATAAATCAGTGCTTTAACCAATATATCTTAAAATGTTCAGTATAGATTTGCAATTGCCAACACATCTTCATATGCTGCTTCCAAAATGTTATATATGTATTTATGCATGTCTTAGCTTGTTCCAGAAAGGATCACATGTGATTAAAATAACATATACGGCAAAATAAAATATAACTCACAAGGATGAGTGAGAATACAATGCTGAGTGATATAGAGGGAATTCCTTTTGTTTTTAATTAAGGGTAGAGAAATATTTTGGCTAAAGGCCATCTTTCAATTCACTGGGAATGAATGTGATTGGAAGTGAATAGAATTCCAAATGCTATAGTATAGCTAATAAACTGTTTAGTTCAACATTTTTTGTTAGTTATTCTTTTACATTTTTAATTTCAAAAAGAATGCATTTTCTGATTTCCAGAAATCTAAATCAGAAATGTGTGGAGTCAGAGTCTGACTTCTCTCCTGATTTGCTCTCTACATGCTTTGCTGAGTATAAATGTCTCATTTCAAAAATATTAAATGTATTTGTAAAGTACATGTACTCTTCTAAAATTCAAAATACAAGGCAAGAATTGACAGAGAAACTCTTAGTGGAGATGAAGGGTTGGGTTTCACTGATATATTCAATGAAAATTTATTAGAAGTCTCTAATATAGTGGGTATCTTCCAAGCTTCTTACATCACAGTAAAGGAGAGAGTTCAACATACCCCGCCCTCTGAGAACTGATAGCAGAGGCAGAAGTTCATATTAAAAACACAAAAACAGCTTCATAAATGCAGCTCTGGGAAAATGCCTTGCAGATTTGCAGGCTATTGACCCAGTTTGGAGCCTTAACTATGAAAGGGAGCAGAATAGCATTCTCTACTTGGAAGCTGTGTTGACCTGAGCCATCATAGTTGAAAGACCAAGATAGGTGAAGAAGACTGTGAGAAAAGAGACTATTTCTCATTCTGAAAAGGGAAAATAATGGGGTTACAAAGGCACTGCAGTTGGAAAGAGACAAGTTTATTTATGGAAATATAATTGGAAAGACACTGGTCAGTGTTGGGAAATCTAAAATACATCAGCAAGTTTTAAGTGTGGCAGGAAATGTTCTGAAACAGGGTTGATAGAAATGCAGGAAAGTCCAGATCATGTAACAGGAGATGTGCTGTAGGTGACTCTGGTGTTCATGGCCTGTTTCTCAAACAATCCATTATGGAATTTGATTTAGATAAAATAGGAAATCAAGACTCTAATCATGTGTTAATGAACAGAATTAGTATTCCACATCTCCTTTCCTGTTTGATTGTGTCCTCAAAGTCTTGGATGTGTATCAAATGAGTGAATCACATGTTATTTGAGCTATAATTAATCACTGAAAACTCTATATTGTTCTTCTTTCATGTTCAGTTCAGATGAGATGCTGTTTTATGGAGCTAAGTTGTTATATATCTACTTACAGGACATAATTACTTGTGCACATACATTGCCAAAATTTTTCTCACTTATGTATTTGGAAATATTAGGAAAATAGCATTTTACACTTCCCAGGAAATGTTAAGTACTGACGGGGAGTTTATGAATGGATCATTAAGCTACTCATTGAGAAATCTATTCAGCCAAACTTTTATCTTTCTAAGAATTTTAAAGGGAAAGAGACAGTAAAACAAATAAAAACAAAAGAAAGTTAAGCAACATCGTTTGATGATAAAAATAATAGAAAATAAAAATACTACACTAATTACAGTTGTATATTTTACACATTTATTTAATCTACAAATTTGTAAATGATAAGAAGTAATCTAGGATCTATTCTTCTTTTCTAGTAAAAACTGCATTGCTATTTAATCAAATAACTTGATGACATGAAGCTATCTTTTTTTTTTTTACAGAGGCTAGCATATAATGAATGTATGATGAAGGGTTTGGAAATAATATTTTTAGCCACTAAGAGGTTATATCATCCATATATAGTAAAATCTTTGAATAAAGTATTAATGGATAAGTAAATATGTGCATGCTGTCATATAGCAGTTATGCTGTCATATAGATTGTTTTTTGAGCATGGGTGGATCTAGTGGTCACTGCCTTGACCTTATGCTTAGTCTTGGCAGCACTGTAAGTGGCATGTCCAGAGGATGAGGGACTTTGTGATTTGAAATCATATGTAGTGTACAGAATCACCTGTGAAGTAAGATTGCCACAGGTATTTCACCTGTACTGAGTCAAACAATTCCAGGGTAACTGGACTCCTCTGTTTAAAAACAGAGCTTATGGGAACAAAAAGAGATATGAAATTAGGAGGGAAAGAAAACACAATCTTAATTCTGGGTTGTATATCTTTAGAATAAAACATGTATGAAAGGTATGTTTAAAAAATAAGAGACATAAATATAGACTATAAATTATGTTCTTAAATAATTAGTATAAACAGAGTACTAAAGTAATTATCACATGTAGAAAAACATCTTATTTTATGTGTATACTTGAGAAGTCAAAGATGCTTTATTAAGATGTTTGTAATTGTATTTAAAATTCTTTAGCAAATGTTGATGATTTTAATAACTAATACACTTCTTGCATAATTAATGTTGTTGATACTAATATGAGTGCAAGGGATAGATTATGCCCATTTCACATATATACCTATATAAGCATATTTATAGTTGTATTTTCTCTATACTTTTATATGTTTTGAAGCTTTTGAAAATTAAATATATATTCATATTTTGTTGTAGAATGTATATATACTTTTTAAAATCAATAAATATAAGTATATATGTGTATTCAGAGGTTATAAACAATAAAAGTATCATCTATATCATGGAAAGTGGGAAAGGACATTGAAGGGAGGAGTGGTGGCAGACGCTGTGTTTTAAATGTTTGTGTCCTCCCAAAATTCATATGTTGAAAAACCAGTGCCCAGTGGAATGATAGGAGGTAGGACTTTTAGGATCTGATTATGTCATGAAGACACCTCCCTTATGAATGAGATTATGTCTGCATTAAACAGGTCCTTGAAACTGCCTTGTCTTTCCATCATCATGTGAAAACATAGCCAACAGGTGTCATCTATGAACCAGAAAGCATGAGCTGACCCAGACTGCATGGCACTTTAGTCTTTGGCATCAGCTTCTAGTGAGAAAAAAAAAAAATCTGTTGTATATTAGCAACTTAGTCTCTGACATTCTACTATAGAAGTCTAACTAAATTAAAAAAAAATAAGTAAATCCTGGAGACCTAATGTATAGCACGGTAACTATAATAACTGGTAAAGCATTTTGTACTTGAAATTTGCTGAGTGGATCTTATCCTCTTCACCCAAAAAATATAAGAAAAGTGATAACAAAAAAAAAAAAAAAAAGAAGAAGTCTAAATGAACCAAAACTAATATGGGTGGGGACGGGAAAAGAGAAGAGAAGTAGCTCATAAGTTCATCATAAACTTCCCATTGCTTTATAATACCTACCTAGCTTATTCATGAGATTTTTGCCCCATAATTGTTAAGTACCTTTGCACGTGAAACATGCCAATTATAACATTGTTGCTCTGTGGCTATGGTTTGACCCACTAGTCAATCCTGACATATGTGTTCAGCTCCAGATATTATTTTCAGAAATTCTTATTTCAGTTTCTTAACCTGGTGTTGGTCAATATCCAGGTCTCCCTTGTGCCTGTTAAATTGACTTTGCTCTTGTTTGCTTCTGTATGAACATGGGAACTAACTCATTTAATACAAAGAAGATCAGAAAAAGATCTCTAACTCAACTGTAGAATAACTTGAAAACTTAGTTATAAACTTTTTTCTGAAGCGTAGGCTCCGTTGGCCAATGCTGTCATTTTACAATCACAGGAATTCTATCACATAATTTTCCGTAAGCCACCAGAATGGAATATGGCAGTGATAATAATTAATACTCTCCATGCATAATTAATATTTTTTAAAATATTTTTTAATGTAGATGGACACAATGTCTTTATTCCATTGCTTTGTATGTGGTGCTGAGTATCGAACCCAGGGCCCCACGCATGCGAGGCAAGCGCTCTACCACTGAGCTACAATCCCAGCCCGCATAATTAATATTGACACTAGTATGATTGCAAGGGATAGATTTTGCCCATTTCACAAATGCAGAAACTGAGAATTAGAAGTCAACTACCTTTCCTAAAGTCAATTTGATTAAACATCTGAACTGTGTTTTTATTTTAACTTTCTCTGCCTCCAAACTAATCACAAAATTAATCACAGCTTCCATATTAAATTAGGGGAATATTTAGCTTGCAGAAGTCTAATTTCCATAGCTTCCTATTAGAATAATGATTACAGTATGATTTCCAGGATATAGATTAATCAATTATTTTGCACAGCATCTTATATTTTCTTTGCTGCAGTGCAAGTTGTGAATAGTTACATCTTCAGGCAAATGTGGACATTTATCAGATTGTTTCCAGAGCACCAGGTCTGTAGATAAGATATTTTGGATCAACATTATGGGGATCATAACATCTTCATTGAGAAATTTCCCAGCAATTTGCAGACAAAGCCCTGGCTTTACACTAAGGAACTTAAGAGACATCTGTCACAATGGAAGGCAGCTTTAGAAAGCTCTGTTGCACTGTGCCTGAACTTTGAATTGTGTGTTGACCTTAATTGGCAACAGGACTCAGCAATGAGCTTGTTGCTTTCTGAGAATCATGGTTAAGTATCGAGAAAGTCTCACACTTCCTGAATATCTAAGTCAGGGGTCAGTAACTGAGGGGAATTACTATCTTTTATAGATTATTTGAAGCCATGTTTAAAAATCTCATGGGCTTGAAATGCAGCAGCCTTTCTCACCTTCTTCTTATTTTTTTGTTGTTTGTATAAGCCAGATTTCTAATGGTAGGCTCAGGACCACTTCCACTTATATTGGTGACATTTGTTCACGTTTGTCTCCATGCCTTTTGATGCTATGCTGCTTCTCAGAGGAGAAAGGACATATATTTTACATGTAAAATATTACCAGAAAGAATACTAATTGTTTTAAAAAAGAGGCACCACTCTTTAAGAACTTATCAGAACAAACTGGCAAGACCACACAGCAAATTCTGTTAATTTGGTCCAAATGAATGTCAGCTCCTGCTGATTTTATAGTAAGCACTGACCCAGTCCTACTACAAGGATATCTAGCTTATCAATAATCTTGTATGGTATATTTTCTGAATCCTCAATATTCATTTCTGATTAATAGTTTTGTAACTTATATTAACTGATATTTGTACAATTGCCTTTTAAATATTTAAAATGCTTGTATCCTTCTTTTACAATAACAACTGTATATTTCCATTCATTTGACTTGTCTAAAAATCCAATTCTTCAACTCTTTTATAATTCTAATCTAATATTGGACATCAATTCCTATAGAATGAAGATTTTTTGACACAACAACCCCATTGTGAATCAATTCCTTTTTCCTAAAAAAAATTCTCCACTGTCTGTTAGTTCTCTGCTTCTCAAAGTGAATGCAGGCAGAACTGATGTAAATATGTAATGCTTTAGAAACAGTAAAACATCTTTTTCTTGTTAGCAACTGATAGGCTTATAAATTATTTTTATTTCGCTTTGCTGTATTCTTTTGAAATGAAAGCAAAATCCCTTTAACAGTCGCTTTATGACATGGGTATTGAGTAGTACCATATTGTCTTTAAAGAAAGCTCAGGAAATCATTATTTTACCTATGATGATATTTTCCAAATCTCTCAAGTAGTTGGTCAATTTTAAAAAAGCATTTTTTTTTGGTATTTTTCTTTGTATTTTCTTTTGATTATTGTTAAATGTATACAAATGAAATGAGGTTAGCTTATCAGAATGCAAAATGACACAAGTAAATTTCTCATTTTATTCAGAAGGAAAACTAGGTACTTCAAATGACCATTCTACAAAAAAAATTAAAATTAGGTATGGACATATAAAAACCAACATGTTTGGCTGTGGTTAGTAATGAGAGAGAATTATAAAGAAAAAACCATTGAGAAATGGAGAGTTGTCATATAATGATTAAAATTTTAATTCATTAAAAATATATGACAGTTGTAAATGTATATGCACTTAATAGCATAGTCTAAAAATAAAAGTGAAACAAGCAAAAATCACACAAGGAAAATAATTACTCTGTTACTAATTGGTTGAACAAAAAGATAGTATTTTTAAAAATTCAAAAAGAGAAATAGAAATTGCTAAGGTTAAGAACTTGAGAGCCGGGCACCGTGGCTCAAGCCTGTAATCCCAGCACTTAGGGAGGCTGAGACAGGAGAATCGCGAGTTCAAAGCCAGCCTCAGCAAGGCGCTAAGCAACTCAGTGAGACCCTGTCTCTACATAAAACACAAAATAGGGCTGGGGATGTGGCTCAGTGTTCGAGTAAGCCTGAGTGCAATCCCCAGTACCAAAAAAAAAAAAAAAAAAAAAAAGAACTTGATACACTTCTAGTTTATATTTCATCCTTCTTTTGTATTTTAGAGTTCATTATTCTATTATGTCCAGAACACATGTTAAATTTATAAGAAATATGGAAACACTAGTCCACAAATGCTATAGAATTAATGTCATGTAGGTCACATAACTTCATGTAATGAAAGTAGAAGATTATAATTTATTTGGACATTAAATTACAGAGGCAAAATAAGTCTCTAAGAAGCTTATGGTGAGCTGGGTGCAGTGGCACAAACCTGTAATCATGGTGTCTCAGGAGGTTGAGGCAGAAAGATTGCAAGTTCAAAGCCAGCCTCAGCAACCTAGTGAGATCTATAGCAACATAATGAGAATGTCTTCAAAATTTTAATAAATAAAATAAAAAGAGTTGCACACCCTTGGGTTCAATCCCCAGTACCCAAAATAAATAAACAAACAAATGAATAAATAAATAACCAGCTATGGTGAAAAGAAACTTTAATGGATATTTTATAAAATACCTAAAAGTGATAAAGTGATAGTTCATAAAACTATGCAATTTTTGGATGCAGCAAATGCAATGTGTTTCTTATTGCTGCTGTGAGAAGTTACCATAAACTACAAACTTAGAAGCTTAAACAAATGCATTGTTTTACAGTTTTGGAGGTGAGAATATTGAACTAATCCTTGGAGGGATAAAATAAAGATATTGGTAGAATTGAATTCTTCTAGAAGTTTTAAAATAAATATTTTCCTTGGGTTTTCCAGTTCAAGAGTCCACCTGCACTCCTTGGCCTGTAGCTCCTTCCTTCATCTTCAAAGCCAGCAGCACAATAACTTTAAACCTTACTGAGTCTCTGCTTCTGTATTCTACTAATGGCAGATCCATGATTACATAGGATTAACTTAAATACTATAGAAAGGGCAACACAGCTGAATGTCTGTAACTTTCTCAAGCCTGGGAATTTCCTTTTGTCATCTACACTAATATATTCACGGTTACTAGTTATTAGGCTAAGGACATCTGTTAGGTGCTATTATTCTGCTTTCCATAAGCACTATTCAGAGGGAATTGAGACTTATAAGTGACTTCCATAAGAATGTAAGAAAAGCTTACAATTAATGAACTAATTGTCAACCCTGAGAAATATTATTTTAAAAAACCTACAATAAATGAAAATTAGAAAGAACAATTATAAGTAAAAATATGAAAAATAAAAAGCATTGTAACAAATGGAAGCAAACAAAGCTCAACAAAGATAAGCATTTCTCTAAGTAAATTAATAAATTGGACAATCCTGTGCAGAAATTTATGAATAAAATATAGTGTGTGTAGAGACAGCATAAGGAATGAGAAGAAGAGCACATTGAATTTTTGGAGTTTATGAAAATAACAACTCTATAACAATAAATCAGAAAATGTAGATGAAAACCTAAATTCCTCAAAAATACAACTCACTAAATTTGACTATTAAGTATAAAATGTTAATGGACTTATAGCTGGTAAATAAACAGAATGAATATTCAAGGTTCATTCACTTACAAACATACACAAAATAGGATCTCATGCCATCATTTTAAATTGAATTTACTCAAAATATAATCTTTAAATAATTGCAGCTTTGTACATCACATCTACAAAAAATAATGTTTTATCCTTTAGTCCTTGGATATGGTAGGCTCAAAAAAAAAAGTATCTGTTTTTTAAAAAGGGAAAATTGGAGGCCAACTTTAGCAAATTTTTAAGATTTTCATATTTATTAAATAAACTCATCTGGAAAGGTATTCAGAGAAATATCAAGGAAACACATTAGCTTTTGCTAATATCTTATTAGCAAAAGCTAATAAGATAATAGACTTAGGTAAAGTTTTCAAATTAAATGTTATAAAAATGTTTAAAGAACTAAAGAAATATTGTTTAAAACAATAAAAATGATTTGTAAATAATTTCTTACCAATATAAACAATAGAAAGACATAAGTTACTAAGAGATGAGTATCAAATGAAATTCTGAAATTGAAAAAACAATAATTAAATTGAAATCCTTTGAAGTTTCAAAAGTATTTTTGACCTGGTGGAAGAAAGACTCTTCAAACATAAAAACAGATCAATTGAGAATATCCAGAGAAAAGAACAGAAAGAAAACTTAATCAAGAAAATGAACAAAATCTCAGAAACATGAGGGTTATTACAATTGTACTAACAAATATATAGTAGGACTCAGTTTGAAAAGATAAAGATAAGTAATAGAAATAATTAAAAAAATGAAAAAATAATTTCTAATAGTTCCTAAATTTTATAATTCTACATATCAAAGCTTGATGAAAACAATGAGATACACACCACCTTTAAACACATCATAGTCATGCTGTTGAAAGCATAAGGTAAACAAAAATCCAAAATGTCTCAAAAGCAACAAAAATGCCATAACAACCAGAATAAAAAAATATTAAAAAATTAAAAATCCCAAATTCATCATGTTCATGGATACTTAACCAAGCTAACAGCCAACTTCTCAACATAAAGTATAGATCCAAGAGGAAGTAGAAAAATATATTCCAAATGAAGGAATACAAAGGTAGTCAATGAAGAATTTTATATCCAGTAAAACCAACATTTTTCAAATGAAGAAAAATTTTAAAAATCTCCACACAAATAAAAACAAGTAATTTATTGTTAGTAGACTTTCCCCACAAAATAATTTAAAGGGAATTACTCATGTTCAAAAACGGTCACTGAACAATAACTTGAATATACCAGAGGTGACAGATCTCAGGTAAAATGCATTAATGCAATGCATTTTTGTTTGTAATTTTTTTGTTTTTCAAACATATTGCATAATGAAGTGGTTACAAACTTCTTTGAATGGTGTGATGATTAATTTTGTGTCAACTTGACTGAGCCTGGGTTCCTTTAGATCGCTGGTAAATATCATTAACGAGTGTGTCTGTGAGAGTGTTTTTGGAGAAGATCAGCATTTGAACTGATTAAAGTAGACATCTCTCCCAGATGTGGGTTGGCATCATCAAATACTTGGAGTGTCTTAAGGGGAAAAAAAAGTGGAGTAAAATTGAATAAATGGTAGGGATATCCATCTTCTACTGCCCATAGCACGCATGCTTCCCAAAATGGAATCTACGTTGTTGGCTCTCCACCTCTCAGCCTTTTGAAGAAGCTTTCCTTGATCTCTAGCTTGCAGAAGTTAGATTTTGAGACTCCTTATCCTCTGGGACATATGTCTGTATTTGAATCTGTCTATGTGTGTTCATGAGTGTGTGTGTGTGTGTGTGTGTGTGTGTGTGTGTATGTATAAAGGAGACAATTATCTCCTACTGATTTTATTTTTTAAGATAAGACTAATTCAGATTGGGTCATAATGTATAAACATGTAATTTGACAGAAATATCTCATAAGAAAGGAAAGGAAGTGAATATGTTTCAGTAAAGCTTTTTTAAATTATTAATATTGTAAAATTTGAATAATATTGTTTCAAATTAAAATGGTATTTGTAATCCCTAATATAATTAACTTAGAAATACACAATTAGAGTCAATTTAGAACGCAAGAATTTATATATTTAACCTAAGGCAGTAATGAAAAGTAGAAAAAAATAAGAAACACATGGAAGGTAAAGAGCAAAATTACAGAAGAATCCCTACATTATTGGAAACTACACTACATATTAATTTATTAAAACTTCCAAGAAAAACAGAGAGAAATACAGCAGATTAAAATGATCCTACTAAGTGTTGCATGTTGCATGTTCTTGTACCTCATGTAAAGGAGGTTAATGTCACATTTAAAGACACATATAGGACAGAGCACTGATCTCCAGGATATATAAAGAGCTCAAAAAACTTAACACCAAAAAAACAAATAATCCAATCGATAAATGGGCTAAGGAGCTGAATAGAAACCTCTCAGAAGATGATGTACAATCAATAAACATATATATGAAGAAATGTTCAATGTCTCTAGCCATTAGAGAAATGCAAATCAAAACTACCCTCAGAT